>VXBN01005711.1:900978-950506 GCA_013397395.1 Sinosuthora webbiana | reverse complement strand
TTTTTTTTTTTTTTTGTCATTTGTTTCTGTAAGATGATTAAATTAAATAAAATACATTATTCATCACCTCCGAATATGAGGTTTCCTCTCCAGGACCCTGATGTAATGAATGAGTTTCCTACTGCAAATGTCACATAGGTCATTTTTCAGTACTCTCACTTCCATCAAAAGTCTCAGTGTGCAAATACATAGCTCCAGCTACAGGAAGAGAAGTAATTAATCTGCAAATCAAAGATAGTGCCACACAGTTAGAATTAATGGCATTTTACTGTAACACATTCTGAAGGTATCAGTTTAATTCCTTAGGTGAGATTCTGACCTTTTTTCCAGCAAAATTTTTTTTACAAACCTTTTAGCCTTTCTTTTAAGGTTTCTGTGAAATGTCTCTAGATTCTTCTCTTGCAGTTACGGCTAAAACACTGTTGGAGCTAGTAACTATGGGATTCAGATCCAGATCCATCAGAAAAGGAGCAAGTCAAAAGCTGAAGAGAGGTATCTACAAATTACTTTTACTATAGTATTTCATTATATGTATTAAAGTACTGAGAATTACTTGTCTATTGCATTTCAAATGTGGTAATTTCTTAATCTTTTTTTCTTAGTGATTGTATGAATTTATAGGCATGGATTAATTTACCGGCTGTATACTGGGGATCATGGTCTCTCATGAAATTTAAACTTTTATCCACCTTTTTTCTCAAGAAAAACTTTTCCCACTTTTTTTTTTCTGTGATAACTGGTTAATAAGCATTTATATCTATTGTCAGTAGAGTGATGAGAGAAACATGAGTGGCTGAATTCAAAGTATTACATGAAGTTGTTTTCTGTGTGTTTTCAGTACTGCAACTTGTCTGTCCTTTGCAGGTATTCTGCTGGACTTGCTTCTTTTCAATTTCATTTTTTGCTTTTGCTAGCACTTGCTATCTGTCCTTCATAGCCAATGTTCACTGTTCAGGTATGTTTTCTGCTGTTTACAACTGCTTTGTGTTTAAATAATACAAATTTATGTTGAGCACACAAATAAAGCAATAATTTCTTATACCAAGGGAACAACAGCAGCCATTTTCAAGGAAAGTCTTGGAGCACCACAAGCAATGCTAAAACCATGCTATAAAGTACTATTAAGGGGGTATTTCAGATTAAATAGGTATAATGCAAAGATGCAAGGAATATTAGAAGTGGACTGAGTTAAAAGCAAGATTTGTTGTGTATGGAAAAGCTTACAGTGATCAGTCTAAGTGCAAATAAACCTGCCCATTTGATTTATGAGCTCTTTCTCCTTTGTTTTGTGCCAGTCTTGCACTTACATGCACTGCAGGATTATGCAGTTGGGACTATATGGGTGATTGAAATGGCTTTTACTTTTTGCTTGACTGCCAGGTTAAACAGTGGATACAACAATCCATGATATCCCATATCTGTGACATCTGGCCATCTTCTTGGCAGGGCAAGCCTTGTCTCTCTTCATTGCTTTATCCCACCTGCTGGCAGTGCAAAAGGAGCAATCAGGAGCACCTTCTTCCAGAACTGTAGCAAGGGAGATCTTGATCCTGAGGGCAACTTTTGCTTTAAGATATTGATGTGATGTCTGCTTCTTATACAAAGGTTTTCATAAAATAACCCTGCTTTGAGATCTTTGGCACATTATATGACTAATGAGGAAAAGGGTAAGAAAATTTTAGTAATGACATTAAAACTAAACCTTTAAAAATTGTGAGACAGCTTACCTCCATTCTGGCATTTTACAGCATATCAAATGCATGCCTGGAAGTCAGTGAAATTGCACTGACAGTTGATTTTTGGCTTGGCATTTACTGTTGAAAGAAGTGATGAGTATGTTCACTTCCTCAGACTCTGTAAGGTTATTGTTAGTCAGTTAAACTTAGAAATGCTCTAAGATAAGAGATTATTTGAGCCAAAATGGAGTGCTCTGCGAGATTATAACTGTGCTTTAAACTGCAAAGGTAGGAAACTCTCAGGAGACAGTTCTATATCTAGTCTGTTCACTCCATCAAATACAGTACTTTAAATTTTCACGATTAACAGTCTTCACCTACAAACTACTGAAGGACAGGAAACTTTTACAATTTTCTTTTCCAGTGTGTGTGACAGCATCAATGCATTTGTCACTCTCAGCAGTAGTTTCTTCCTGAAACATTTTGACAGAATTGGGAAGCATTGAAATAATTTTTACCTCAACATTAAAAAAGTCTAGTAACAACTTGGTATTTTTCCACTTTATTCAAAGTATGAGTGACACCACCTACAGTACATTTCCAGGTCACATGTGCATTATGGGTCTGAGAGACATCACTGGAGTTCTGAGCATATGCTGAAGGTTGAGGTACGCAGACTTGATCACTGTAGGTCAAACTCTACATTTGGATTGTTGCCATGGAAGTTTTTAAATGTTCTTGAGATAATGGTGTTTTGCTCCAGAGCAAAATAAAGTAAAATGAAGTGGCAATCCAACCTGATCCATTTGTCATCTTTGGAATAATGAATGTGCACTATTTTTGAGTAAAACCCGATTGACGGGTGTATGTTGTCATTGTTACTGCAGGACTATTAAATTAATTACAATTGTCTATAAATCTTAATTTAAGTCAGTAACATTTGAATTTGCATGTATCTTCCCTACCATGTATCTTTTCCCTTTGGTTTTGGGGTTTTTTTAATCGTTTGCGATTTGCCTAAAAAAAATATTGCAGGGATCAATTAGTACCTACCTGTTCACCCAGTAGAGTGCTGCTGCATTTGGGCTGCAATAATAAGCTATACAGGAACAGAAACTTCAGAGAAAGAGCATTTAGGAATAGCAAGGAGTTTTCAGTGGGAGAGAGAAGACTTTTATACCTTATTGAAAAACCTTGTTATGTGAGAGCAGTGACTTTCAGTATAACAGAGCAGCATTTACATACTTGTGGAAGACAAAATCCCCAAGCCCCAAACACACCTTTCATCAGTGAGTAGGAGAGTGACCAGAGTTTTTTCAGTGCAGCAAGAGAATAAAATGAGTTTAAGATAAAAGATACTATCTAAACTGTTGTCAGATGCCCTAAGTACAGACAAGGGTGGATTACTCTGATTTAGAGACACTCTTGTAGACCCTGATATATGAACATGGAAAAGGAATGCATATTGAGCTGGTTGCTCCTGGAATCAGCAGGGCATGGATAAATTACTTCAGAGACTCTGATCAGTGCGGCTTTGAAGAACTGTGACAATCTAACATCCTCACCCCCTTGCAACTGCTGAACTCCCCAAAAATGATTTAAAGTCTGTTTCATCTGCACAGGAAAGACATTTAAACTACATTTCTTGAACAGTTTAACATAGGCCTTAAAGTAGAACAGTTTAATGTAATTTTTTAACAAAGAGAAGAATTAATTGTTAATATGTCCCTAGTTTTGCACACAATATCTGTTTTCAGAAAGGTGTGACCGTATATACTTAAGAGGTTAAATACAGAACTAATTTAGGATTACTGTTTTACTTTCAATTCATTCATCAGATTGAAAAAGGCAGAACATACTTTTCTACTGAATAAATTGCATATTGTATGTGCTGGGACTTTTTTTAAGAAATGAAGATCAAGTTCACGAAAGTTTGAAAATTAGGTGGGCAAAATGTAAAATATTAAAATATTAAAATTAAATATTACTTTTCAAAAGGAAATCAGAGAAAATGCAAATTTCAGAAATTATTTCTATAGTTGCATTTGAAAGAAATATTGTAAAACCAAACTTTCACAACCAAATAAATAAAAAAGGTTTGATAAGATTTAATAAAACCAACCTGGAAGGACAGTAATTTGTTTACATTTATTGAATGCAGTTTTTGTAATGGAAGATTAAAAGGGAAAGTGAAGAACATGGTAGTGTATGAACTCAGATTTTTGTCAATGTGAGTAAAGTTCAAGATAAAGTACTGCTTTTAAAGTTCTGTGGAGCTGAAAGCTTCTGAAATGCAATTAATTGAAATGTTGCTCCATTTTTCCTGTTTTCATTATTGTAAACAGCAATATAAAATGTAAAATATCCTAGTCCCTTATGCTCAGTCTTTTATTTATTTGGTTTTTCTCATTGAAGCCAGGTTATACAGTTTTATTGCCATAATCCCTTATTTGTTTGTTATATCTCAGTTTCAAAACTATTAAGTGACACAACTTGAATATGGAAAGATGGTGAACGTTTGCCATTTTCCATGATGTCAGTATATATTGAAAATTAGCAGCTGTGGTTTTTATGACATGTCCCCATAAGTAAGCAAAATGTAGTACACATTACCCTATGGAAAAAAAAAAAACCAACCTTTTGAAACTAGCAAACAACAGAGGTAATTTCTTGGTCACTGTTTGGTTGTGGGGTTCTTTTTTGTTTGTTGGTTAGTTTCTGTTTGGTTGTTTTTTTGGGGGAGGGGGTTGTTGGGTATTTTGTTGTTTTTGTTTGGTTGGTTTGTTTGTTTTGTTTTTTTTCTGAAGGAAATTGTCGGGAAATTGTTTATATTTAGTTTGCACTGTGACCCTTCTTCTGGGTAAAACCTTTGAGGAAAGGCTGGATGGTGTAGTAGTCTGGGTATCAGAAGCAGCAATGCTGTCCTAGCACATTAGATGAGCCTGCACTGCATGGTCTCCTGGCTTCCACAACCATCTTACTTGAGATGACTGACACGTTCTAGCAAAAGGCACTCTGGTTTGTGACAACTCCTGTCACTGACTGGCAGCGCTGATGCCTGTACCCTTCCCCAGCAGCCTGAAAAGTACTCTAGCAAGTGATCTGACTGTCCTGCTCATTAGGCTTACAGGACTGGTAGAAAAAGGCAATGCCTGCTCACCTTCACCTTCTCTCACCATTCTGCGGTCCACCCCTCAGTCTGAGGAGAGCCCAACTAGTGGACAGGTAGCTGTGAAGAGATAATTTAATTTCCCAGGCTTTAATTTTCCACACTTTTGTATCAGTGTGTTGTAGTTACTATTCTGTCCTGAAGGAGGAGACTTCATGAGGGTCATTACTGAACTTTAGTATTATTCTTTCAATTGCTGGCCCTCTCCCAGTTTATATTAATCATGCTCATAACGCATCATTTCCAGTAGCTTGGGTCAACTTCACCTTTGTTTCTATGTGCCCTGTTTTGTTACCTTTATCAATAATCTGTCATATTAGCTGTACTCCACATTTTTCCTTCTTCAGTTTTAATATTTTGAAGTTACGGATGATCAGCTCTTCTGCGACTGCACTGAACAAACAATCCATTTCTCAGTATCAGAAACTGTGGAAACTTTTACTGTTAGCTTTCCTGGTTATCAGTCGAGCCATTTTGAATTTCTGAATGGGAGGGCTGGTTCTACTGTGTCTGTTTTCCTCAACTATATGAAAATCTGTAGCTTCTTTAATATAATTTAGTAGTATTCTTTTCTTTGGATTTGGTAGCCTTATTGTATAAGGTAGCCCTTAGGTATAATGCCTCAGAAATACTCAAGTCATTACAGATTCAATAGTTTTCAAGAGAAAACTTCTTGTGATAAAAATTCTTCACTCATATTTCTGAAAGTATGTCTTTTCCTTCAGGACTAACAAAACTGAAGTGATTAAGCAGGACCATTCCCTGGCACTAGTGGCAGGAAAAACAGATGGTGTGTGTTTTTAAAAAAATTGTTTTAGGACCTCTACACTGAAGGAATGGTTTTGCTTTATAAAATATTTATAAATGTTTAATGCATTGGGTTTGCCTGTTATCACTTTATCTCCCAAATAGAATAGATTTTCATATTATTAAGAATTCATAATCATTAAAGTAAATGTAGCATATAAAATTACTTCCCACCAACTGAGGTGGGCGGCAGGCACAGTGTGGTGAAGTTTTTTACCTCAAAACTTGAAATCTCCCTCAGGGATTTAGGAGGGGAGTAACATAACAACATCAAACAGAACAATAACAAAAGTATTGTGCATCTTTCATATAAACACGCTTAGAGAAGAAGTAAATGAAATGCTGAATTTTTTGTAGAAAGATTCAAACTTTTTTATTTTTTTATTAATAGGCATAACTTTAATGGCTGGAATATAAAGCAGAATTCATTGCTTATAGATGCACTCTTCCCCAGGGTATAATTACTAGTGTTGTGAGATATTTTTTGCTTCATTTCAAATATATAATTCCTGGCCCTAATTCTACTTAAGTCTATGGCATTATTTTCATTAATTCTATCCTGTGATAGCCTAGTTAAGCTCAGAATGAAGGAAATTATTACCGGGGTGTTTTATTTAAAGAAATGGCTTTAACTGAGGTAAAAACCCCCGAGATCAGCTATGAAAAAATCTAAGATTAATACATATAAACTAATTTATTTCTATCCATATGATGCATGGCACTCAGTGCTAATATGTGGAATATGGAATAATTATTTGAAAAATTGGAAAACAGATATGCAGTACTGTGTTAGTAAAGGGCTTTATGATGCGAAGTGAAAGAAATGATCTGGAATATCTTTTGAGAAACAAAGAAGGATATGAAATATACAGCACCCCCAAAAACAAGTACTAGAAGAATATTTATCACCAGCAAGAATGATTTGAAAGAAAATCTTTGGACTATTATTGTGATTGATTAGCATAGTACACAAAATAATTTTTGTGCAAATATAATTTTTGGAGCAAAAGAAGTTGTTTATTTGTTAGTAAACCTTGTCAACAGCACTTAACACCTCAGGCAAATTTATCTATAACTTATTCAGATCTGAGCTTGAACTATACAGTTTATCGATAGAAATGGTGGTCTTTCTAGTCTTTTTCTCTTGACTAGAAGGGGTTTAATTACTTTTGTTCAACCCTGCCAATGTAGTCTCTTAAAATTATATTTCTTCTCTAACTCCTGTTTTGAAGTAGTCATAAATATTCTTGCTCTGACTACTCAGTCTTGATCATATGTTGAAAGAATGCTCAAGTTTCATTAGAAACTTTAATGTCAGGGGAACCTGAGTACTCTGAAAAATTCTCAAATATCCTGTAAACAGCAACTGTTTCAAGGTATTTATAAAACCACATAAAGCAGGGCTGCCTATTACAACAGCACAATGACAAAACATTAGAAATACAAACTGTGTGAAGGCTGGCAAAGTATTTTCACAAGTGACTGTAGAGTTTTCATAACTTGATATAAAGCCAAACAATTCAAAAATACCAGAACATTACCAGACATTTATAAAACAAAGCAAACATAAAGACTCAGAACTTAAAACCAACCTAAATCTAAACATTCTTTTTCTTTCCAAAACCAGTCCATTGAAGCTTGTTATTTTCCTACAGCAGCCAAGTGAATTTTTAACGCATGAAAGTAGCTTGGGAACAACTGTATGTATTGCACATCTGAGAATACATCATTTTAGAATTGTCTGCGTATCACATAAAAAATAGTTCTAGGATTTAGTTTGGAAGAGTTTGGCCAGAAAATACTTAATATTTATGTGCAAATAGCAAGTTTAAAGAGTTATTAAAGAGTAGCCTATAGAATCCTAGGTCACAGAATTGTTTAGGTTGGAAAAGACCTTAAGGAGCATTGATTCCCACCATTAACCAAGCACTGCCAAGTCCACCACTAAACCAGATGGTGACTCAACTACTTCCAGGAGAATGCTGTGGGAAATAGCATCAAAGGTTGTACAAAAGCCCAGGTAGACAACATCCACAACCTTTCTTCATCCACTGACTGGGTGACCTTGTGGATCAAGCAGGACCTGCCTTCCATGAACCCCTGCTGTCTGGGCCTGATCTCCTGGGTCTCCTGCACATACTGACAGATGGCATCAAGATGATCTGCTTTCCCTGCACTGAGGCCAGGTTGACAGGACTATACTTTCTCACCTTCTTCTTCCAACATTTCTTGTAGATGGGCATCACATTTGTGAAATGTTAGTTCTCTGAAGTCAGCGCTGCTGGTAAATGGCTCAGTGACCACTTCTGCAAATTTGTCTTTGAATGTGGGACTGCACATTGCTTTATGGGCTTCACTGTGTAAGGAAAGATTTTGATTTGCTGTTGTTATGGTATTACTAAATGTTCTTTCACTGAAGTTGATTTCTGTTGAAAGTAATTGAAGAGTTTGGGGGGTTTTGTGTGTGTGTGAAAAGCAGTAAGATCTAATATAATTATATTAGCAGGAGTTTAAATGCTACAGTTTTTAAATTAGCAGTAATGAATATGGTAAAATGAATAGTTAACATATACTTTGTGAAACAGCAGCTTAGAGGGCTTAATCTTAGTTCTAGCTGACCCACATAAGAGTCCTACTCCCGAATACACTAGATTAGGAGGGAAGAGAAAGGAATTATTTTTAAAACAGGATTTGCTGTTCCCTGCTAAAGGAAAATGCCCTATATCTGTCTCTGCCAGCAAAATTCAGGCTCAGCAGTTTGATATGACACTAATTTACTTGCAGGGAGATTTATAAACCTTCATAAATAGCAGAACAATATGATTAGATAGTACTTCTGTTGATTCCATTGCAACAGAGGTTTAAAGATACTAAGAAAAAAAATCAAATGGCCCAAGCTGGAATTAAGCTTTCTTAATGGAATGGGAAAAAAACCCAGCAGTGATGAAAAAGAAAGAATTTCTGCTGTGACCAAGCAGAGAAACCATTTCTTAAGCTTTGATGGATGGATTGCTTTAAAAGTTGGAAATCTGAACCACACATCTCCTTTAAGATGCAGATTTAATTTATAACTTTAGTGAATTGTTTTAAAAATTATTTCTTTTGGTTTCCACATGCCATTTGAATCTTTTCCTACAAGACTGGGCTATGTACTGGATCACACCCTCAGAAAAGTACCCAGAATACTGTGAGGGCATTTTTGGTAGTGACATATTATACTTTTATTCCTTTTAATGCACTGTGTCAGCAATTCTCTGACCACATCTTTTTTATGCTGAGCAAGGCAGGAGTTACAAACTATCAGCCAGCATATGAAACTGTCTGGAAGCTCAGCCATATGTTACAGATATGATGTACCTCTTGCCTTTGTCTTTTTTGGACAGTTTCCTGTGAGGAGCAAGTGTTCCCTATTAAAATGAATGTGGACCATTCATATGGTTGTAAACTTCAGCACATGGCTTAGCATCAGTAAATCTTCAGTCAAAAATCTCCACTGGACAAGGATTTATTTAGAAAAAGGTTTTAAATTCCACTTGGCTCACTCTTTTGCTCAGCTACTTGTTGGAGAAATTAACATATATGTACATATTTGCACAGAAAAAATTTTCCATATTTTCCTGGCAAAATATTTTTAGATGCTTCTTCAGGCTTCTTTACGCAAGGAAATAAGTATTGAGTGTTATCAGTAGGTAAGGAATTTATTGAGAAAGTTGAATACCTCCATTTCAACCCTAACAGGAACAAATATTCAAATACCACATAATATTTGGTCCTGTCTTTTCCAGGAATACAAGGTTTTTGCTCAGCCCACTGTCAGATTGCTTTTTCCTGTTCTTGTCCAATAAAAATTAGCAGTTTGAGCAACAATTCTGGATTGCAATACAAACTTAAGTATAATGTATTCTGCCCTATCCCTTGGAGTCTAAAGCAAAGATAATTTAGTGTGTCTATTTCTTTGAATAGGCTCACGTTCAATCCCCCTATTTTCAAAGTTGATTGCTTTCCAGTGAATATGAAACTGAATGAAAAATAGTCTTGTGAACTCCATCTTTAGAGGAATGGTAGCATAACTGAACACTTATCTGGGCTCTGGAGAAGATTAATGCAGTTACAGGAAAAAGTGGTTGTTTTGGAAAGGGTAGGTAGGCTGGAGACCCTTCTTTCTGGTCAAGTCCTTACTCTGAGCCTGCATCTACTTACATCAATTAAAATTTTATTAACATTTAACTGTTGACTGCTGCTGCATCAGCAAACTTGGCAATGAAATATCCCATTAGGGCTAAGCAGAACTCAGGCATGAAGTTAGCTGTGGTCCTGTCAGGAAATGAATTAATGGGGCCTGCATTTTCTTTGAAAGTTGATTGGTTTCCTGGAAAAGCCAATGGAAATGCAACCAATCCTAGTTCTGCTTTGATAGAAACCATAACATTCCAGGAAGGTTGCAGAAACCATCAAATGAAGACTCTATAGAACTTAATGCTACNAAAAAAAAAAAAATTGTCTTTCAACATAACTGGTCTTATGTAAAACAGTTCAATTACTTGCAGAGGAAAAGCTATTTTTTCTGACATAGTTGTCTAAAAGAAATATAATTACACACAACTTGTATAGTAACTAAAATTTACTGGTTTGTAGGACAACTGTGTTCTTTAATACTTCATTAAAGTATTTGGCTCAATCTGCTTATTACTTTTTTATTTCCATTTGAAAGAGCCATGCCCTTTCTGTGAAATATATATCCCCAATATGTCTGGGAATATATGCCCAAAATGTTCTCATGTTCTCTGTAGTCAGGAGAGTTATGGTTATTTTTTTCAAAATAGAAAATGAAAATACAGACATGCACATGACACTTAGAAATGTGAAGGTATTTTCTTAGATGCAATCTATCCTTTGAAAGAAAAGAAGAAAAAAAATGTCTGGTGACTTTTTTTGGCATTATTTTGTGTTATAACTCTAACTGCAAGTATACTGAGAGGAAAAAACATCCAGAGGGAATAATACTAAAGCAATGGTTATAGATTTCCAGAATAAAGATTTCTGCTTCCAGCAAAGTCAGGATCTTATTAGGCCATGAAAATATCCATAATTTGGATTTTATCTTTAACAACGCAGAAGACAAAAACTCAAAAAAACCCCAAAACCCTCTTCCAATTGCATCTTTTGTACAAATAACACAAGTGTAAAAGGGTGGCCAATAAAGTATAAAATTATGCATTTATTAATTCAAAAGAATTATTTTCTGTATAACTTCTTTTCAAGTTATATAGAAGTATATAGATAGTGATGAGAGAACTTATTCTTTCACACAAAAACATTTTAATGGCAGGCAAGAGAGACTAACTTTACAGCTTTGCTAAATTCATGTCCTGTAATGTTTAACAGAAAAATATAAACAACTAATTATTCACTCAGTGGTGTATATGCCATCAAACCAATCCCTTGCAGAAAGTGACTGAATTAACGTTGCTTGTTTGAATGCACTTCTGCCTGTCACAAAACAGCATAGAAAAAAATCCTGAAAAGTTGAAATCTCTCCTTACCTTGACAAATAAAACACAAATCAAGAGCTCCAGGTTATCTCTCAGTAAATATAAACACATAAAAGATTCAGAAAAGGGTTGTTTTAAACAAGTTACTTTACAAAACTTTCTTTGAACCTTCAGGGTTCAAACATTTAACTGTATGTCAGAAAACTTTGTGACAGTGACTGACCCCACTTCTTTCCTGCTTCCTTTGATAAAAGATATAATCCAATAGACTGTCTATTAAAAAAAAATCTTAGTCTTCTTTGATGCGCTGGACCTTTATGTCAGAAAGCTGTGACACTGGGCTCTAGGACTGCTATTTTTAGTCTCTCAGTATGTTTGGGAGAAGAAAAATAATCATCTTGAAATTATCTGTAGGATGTGAGCTAAGAAAAGATGCAACAAAAAAAAGTCCATTTACATTTCCCAGCATAGACAACATAGACACAAATGTCTGTAAGAACACCACTGTGAAAGGAATAGAAACAAAGTTTAAACTGGATATTCGAGACAAAATTGTAATAGTTTCTCTCATCAGCTGGGAACCTTGGCCTCATTTCCTCATGAGATCCTGCTTACACGCATCCTATCTTGTATCTCAGGTTGTCCTCCTTGGAGACAATGCCTGTCGGCAAAGTTTATGTTAAATTTTCTGTCCAATCCACACAGATCCTTTTTCTTTTTCCCTGCTCCTCTTATCTGCTCATTTCTTCTGCTTCACCCCATTTCTTCTGTCTCTATTTCATTCAGGCATAAGAGTGGTATCGAACTTGAATAAATCAAGGATGGATGCACCTTTTTTGAATATGTAGATATTCTGCTGACAGATGAATTTCTTCATCAAAATGATGAAGGTCCACATTTGTACAATTTCACATAAGCTTACTGAAAAATACTATTGCTAAAAACACTGCAGTGAATACAGGGTGTTGGGCACTATTACTAATAATGTTCTGAGACATGATCTGTTTGCAACATCCTTAGAATGTTAATAGGGTTTAGACTGAAATTCAAGGCACATTTTTTAGGAATATAATAATGGCAGAAAACATATTGTAGCAAGGAGTATTTAAATGTTTGAAACTTAGCTGCATAGAAGCAGCATTACTTATATATCTGTATACATCTGAAGCTTTGCATGCAATATATTAAATTGGGAATCTAATTGCTAAGCTTTCATTATTCATATTTTTGTAGTGAACCTCACAGAGAAATTATGCCTAGGATTTTTTTTTCTGTATTTACAAATTGTAGAATTTAGCTAATTAAATTAAATGTCTGTGCTAACTGACTTGCCTCTAATTTACTGTAAAATTTTGCAATGCATTTATTGGGTTCCAGGGCACTTCTCTTAGAGCACATTAGTTTAGCAAGAGCACCTCTGAGTTCCCCCATAGATTCTGAAAGCCACACTGTGACCAAGGTGTTATTGTATCTTTGTTTAACACCTGCATATGTTTCATTTACCTTTCAGTTTTCTCTCTAGTTTTGCAGTCTAAACAAGCTCCAGCTGTACACCTCATAAGATGGTGTTGTAAAGAGACACTTAAAAAACTTCTAGGAATTCACAAGGTGATTAAGTATTTAAATGTGGGTACCTCATTGTATCTAAAATCTGTAGTATGTAAGGTTGTGTAGTAAGGCATTAACACCATTTCTACAGAATTAGATGTCCAGTTTTCCTATTACCTTTGACAGAAGAGAAATACGTATGATTCGCTGAGCTGGAAATCAGTGTAACACCCTGCATGTGTTACAGCACATCAAAGTGCAGTTCACATGAGTCTTAAGGTAGTACCACCAAAAATTCTTTTCATATTCCCATTTAGTTATTGAAGAGTAGCTATTTTTGTGTTAGTATTGTTGGGCTTTGAAGGCTTTCTGAACTTTTCTCTTGAGAGAATTCTGTCCTGCTGTTATTCTCCTTGCATTTCTACATGACATACAGACTCACACACAGAATTTCATGGCTTTCTTAATTTTATCGGGTCTATGGAGGAGTTGAATGGAAAAGGTTTGTTGGGCTAGGCAGAAGTTTGCATATATTGAAACAGCCAGTTGAACAGCACTTAAACAGTTAAATCCAAAACTGTGGTCCTGGAAACCCTGCTGAGCTATTGCCTAATCCCAAGGGAATCCGAACCTTGGACTCTAATTTCAACTTCATGGAAAATCTTCTTGTGTCTTTACAGTGATATCTTCCTGTCCAACTCACCTCATTGCTCAAACAGGAAAAATACCCGTGTCCTTCTCAGACCTATTCAGAGCTCATTTTCATGTAAAATATAGTAATTGTCAACTATCACCGGGGGGAAAAAAAAAAAACAAACCAACAACTCCAAGTAATTTCCTCAGTTCTTTCCCCTACCTTTGTTTATTTTATATATATATATATATATATTTTTTTTTTTTTTTTCCCCCAAACTGTCTTCTACTTCTTGATTCTACACTAGCTTGTCACAGACTGATGATCTGTGGTTGTCTTTGCTTCTTGATGCTCTAGGCCCTGCCTCGGTTCTTTCTCTCCAGGCATGTTTTAATTATGGATAAGTATCAAGTTATCTCCTGGCAGCTGGAGTCCAGAAATGACTTGGAGAATCTGGGGGAGAAAAAGCACCTCACTTCCCTTAAGAGAACACGGTATGTAACTTCTTTTTGGAGTACCATGAATGTAGTGAATGCAATGGTTGTGCATGTCCTGCACAGTAGAGGAATACAGTCAGGATGGCAAATCTTTGCAGAATTAACTGCTAAATTCTGACCCATGTTACTTCAGCATATGCAAACTTCATTTTAATAGCTGTATAATAGAGGAAGATCTTCCGGAATTATGAGAAAAGGCAGATCCTTATCTCTTGTCAGTCCTCTTTTAAGTTTCATGTTCTGCTGCAGGCTTTAGGGCTTCTGAGTGAATTTGCTCTAAGAGTTTAATAGGGCATTGAAACATGATTTTTTTTTTTTTTTTAGTTTCTTTTTCTTAAAAATAATTGACCATTTTTGCTTGAGATTTGTCTAAAAATCTGAGACACATTGCTTGCAAAAGTTTTATGTATTAAGTTTTTCAAAATTTGTTGTAGTTAGTGAAATAAAATAAACAAGAATTACAAACTTAGAGGTACCAATATTTAACATGGAAATTCTTTCCTAATTATTTCAAAAGCCAGGCATGCTTTCACCCAACACAATAACAGGACCATTCAAGTGCTTCCCCTGGGAGAAAAATCCTGTAGTGCTTTACCTCTCTTGAGATGAAAAAGAAACTCTATGAAGATTTCAGAGGCAGAAGGACTTTTTTTCCTGGACTAGTCCCTTGTTACAGTCATCTTGCAGGCTTGCTGCAGGTATACCAACAATGTAAACCACATTTCCATGCTTCATGTAGCAGTTTTGCCTTTGGATAGTCACTATACTGTTTTCTTAGCAGTTGATGAATTCAAGCAGCCAGCTGTATTCACTGAACTAGATGAGGTTTCACTAGTGTGGCTGTAAGCAGAATTTGACCGATAAAATGGTCTCTTTCTTCTCTGCAATATTGCTTGTGTCTGCTGGTGACAGGGTTGCTTGTTTTATCTCAGTGCTTTTATCTGTTCTACTCTCCAGCAAGACCCTTCTTCCAAATGGCTCCATGCTTCCAGGCATATTTTAATAATTCATCACAAAAAGCTAGAGTAAGCAAGATAAATAACACAGCATGATCTATGGCTGTGCCTCAAAGGCAGGAAGCACAAATCGTGTTTAACCACATAAACATCAAGCTCTCATCTCACTTTACAGACAGGGAGGGAGCAGTACACTTAGTAAAAAATCCAGCTAATCTATAAACACCTAAAAAAAGAGAAGAAATGAATGGGAAAATTCATGAAATAGATGGTAATTATTTAAAAGAAACATTATTCAAAAATATAAAGGTGCATTCATGCATATAACAGTTAACAAAAAATTACTAATATAGAACCAACTAAATATGTCAGTGGTAAATGTCAGCTCCATTTCTCTTATATTGTGTTTTTTGGCTTTCTGTGAAGAAAGCCCTCAATAATTATTTAAGGTCTTTATTGAAACTGAGGACTGTGTATGGTATTCAGGATTATTTGGGCTATTTATGTAGAACTGGCTCATAAAAATATGTCTGACCCTGAAACAAGTTGACATTTGAGTTCTCTTTCTTTGTCCTCCTTCCCTACTTGCTTCAAAGACCCTATCAATTCACCTTACCAACTTCTATAGGTTCTTAGCAAATTCTTACTTCTATACCTGTCCCCACAACTCCTAGCTCTTTCTCTAAACTTTTTTTGGTGATATAGTCTGTCCATTCACCATATTTCTAAATATTTATCAGAATAGTTGATAAACAATTCACAGGTTGGCTGTATGCTCCAGGGACAGCAAAGACATAAGCATCCCCAAATACCTGGCAGTGGAAAGTGAAGCTATAAAATAACAATGTGTAGATGAAAAGAGGGCAGTTTTTTGGGGATATCCAGTGGGGAAAAAAGAATGGCAGCTTAAAATGTTCATAATAGCATTATCTTCTGCTCTATGCCTTCTGTCCCAGCTTATGGATGAGACGAGAGGATTAGGAAACCATGGAGAGAGGAGGGTGATAAGGTTCATTGTGCAGACACCAGGGAACAAATTCTGTCTATGATACAAATACACCAGGATATGTGCCAGAAATATCCAATAGCCTCACAGATCTTTAAGCTCACTGGCTTTTCTAACACTTTTCTTCTTTCTTGGAGATTTGCAGAAACATTCATTCTCAACAATTCATCACAAATCTTGTACTGTGTCTTAAAAGATTCCTTTAACTTAGGTATTTGTATACAGCAAGTTTGCAGTCTGAAAATCTCTCTCTTCAAATGATGCATTTCCTTTGGTCCCAAGTCCATTATTTGCACTTAGCATTCTGTATTTTCCCTGTAATTCTTTTAGTCTCATGAAGTTCCATTCATTCTTACTACAGATTACTCACAAATTGAGTCATTGGCTCAAGATAGAGGACTGATCAAACAGCTGCTTTTATGTATTTTTAAATAAGACTGATAGTGTGGATTGATAAAACTCCATTCACCAGGACTTTTGATCTCTCCACCAACTGTAAGTTGTGTAGAAAAATCTGTGGTACCCATGAACATTCTCACATTGGCAATTGAGAGGGCTTGATACAGATGAAGAACAGCCATGATGAGAAGGACTTGGGTGGATGAGAGGTTGGACACGAGCTGGTCATGTACACTTGTATTCCAGAAACACAATTGCATCCTGGGCTGCATCCAAAGTAGCATGGCCAGCAGGGAAGGGAAGGGATTCTGCCCCTCTGCCCCACTCTGTGTGAGGCTGCACCTGGAAAACTGTATCCAGCTCTGGGGCCCCAGCACAGGAAGGACATCAACCTGTTGCAGCCAGTCCAGAGGAGGCCCCCAAGATGATCAGACAACTGGAGCATGGGGAAAGGCTGAGAGAATTGGGATTGTTCAACCTGGAGATGACCGTGGTGTGACCTAATTGCAGCCTTCCGGTACCTGAAAAGAGCCTACGAGAAAGACAGAAAGAGACTGTTCACAAGGGCATGTAGGGACAGGACAAAGGGGAATGGCTTCAAACTGAAAGACAGTAAGTTTAGATTAGATAATAGGAAGAATTTTTTTACTGTGAGGATGGTGAGGCACTGGAACAGACTGTTGAGGGAAGCTGTGGTTAACCCATCTCTGAAAGTGTTCAAGGCGAGGCTGGATGGGGCTCTGAACAGCCTGGTATAGTGGAAGGTGTCCTTGCCCATGGCAGAGGGGTTGGAACTTGATGATCTTGAAGGTCACTTCCAAGCCAAACCATTCTATAACATCATTTAAACTGTATGAATTTAGACAGGGCCCAGAGGGGTTAAAGCAGGCTGAATGTTTCCAGCACTTTTTTTTTACACTTTAGTGATGCCACTTGAGAGAGCCACATAATCTTATTGATCAGTAACCATATAATATACAGTATTAATCATGTAACTATGCAATATAATAATTGCTGAAGGGAGTTGCATAGGGGTTGCTTGGCCAGGTTTTGGTATCAGGGGGGCTGAAGAGGTGGTTTTGATGCCTAAAGATTTTTCACCTTTTTCATATTTGTAGTTTGTAGATTTTTAATATATAGTTGCATAGCTTCAAGTACTTTTCCTGTCCACTATCACAGTAGAGCTGTGTGTGCATATAGCCATATTTGTGCACACCAGAAAGCCTTAATTAAAGAGTTGTTTTTATCTTATCACCCTTAATATTGCTTGGAAACGTTTTGTCTCTTGATTTCAAGTAACAGTTCCTGTGAGAAGCTGCCAGAATTCTTCCTCTATGTCCAGCAGAGCCAGTACAAGCCAGCCTCGGGACTCATGTGCAACTGGTCAAGGCTGGGCCAATTAGAAATGATGATAACCCCTCTGTGATAACATGTTTAACAAGGATAAAACCCAAAAAAGTTATTGCAGATATAATTGTGGCCAAAGACAAGTGGAGTGAAAATATATGAGAGGAGCAACTGTGCAGACACCAAGATCAGTGGAGAAGGAGGGGCAGGATGTGGTCCAGGCACCAGAGCTGAGATTCCTCTGCAGCCTGTGGTGAAGACCATGGTGAAGCAGCTGTGCACTTGCAGGCCAGGGAAGAACACAGGGATCCAGATATCCACCTGCAGCACAGGAATCTCACACCTGAGCAGGTGGATGCCTGAGAGGAGGCTGTACCCCTTGCTGGAGCAGGCTCCTGGCAGGGACCTGCAGACCCATGGAGAGAGATGCCCATGCTGGAGCAGGTCTCCTGGTAGGATTTGTGACCCTGTGGGGGACCCACCGTAGAGCAGGCTGTGCCTGAAGGACTGCACCCTGTGGAAGAGTGACCCACACTGGAGCAGTTTGTGAAGAACTGTTGCCCATGGGAAGGACTCACACTGGAGAAATTCTTGGACAGCTGTCTCCTGTAGGAGGCACACCACACTGGAGAAGGGGATCCTATATGGAATGAACTGACCATAACCTCCATTCCCTGTCTCTTTTCCTGCTGGGGGGAAGGAAGTAGAGCCCAGGAAGGAGGGAGGACTGGGGGGAAGGTGTTTTTAAGATACATTTTACTTTTCATTATGCTGCTCTCATTTTTTTAGTAATAACTTCCATGAATATCCCCAATTTGACTCTGTTCTGCCTTTGAAGGTATTTGGGCAATGAAGTCTCTGTTCTTAACTCATGAACCCTCTGTTTTATTTTCTCTTCCCTGTCCAGTTGCAGAGGCAAGTGATTGAGAAGTTGTGGTGTGTGTCTGGTGTCCAGCCAGGGTCAATGCACTACTTAAAAATACACATTTGGCAGGTGGTTATGTGAGTGTGTCTATTGTCGTTCTCATCTTTTTTGTGTTTTTTGAGGCAAAATGTTCTTCTGCCATATTACAAGTCCCATCCTCCTGTGACTCTTCCATGTGCAAAGTGAAATGTACAAACTCCCAGGACTTGGGACAGAGGAACAGAAAGACTTTCCTTCTCTGGAAATTGTGCTTGGTTTGAGAAGAAATCTTCAGTTAATATTTTATGCAGTAGCTATATTCTTTCCCTGACATATTTCAGATAATTAAGTGCTGCCTATAATGTAAACTATGGGATTAGACAGCAGGTTTTTGCTTCAGGTAGTCATAAACTCTTTCAAAAGACTTTGAAATATCAATATCAGTTAAAAAAGTCTTAGTGGGAAGTTAGCCACTGTGGAGATTGAATGGAAATTTTCAATACAGTGCCTTTGTTCAAAGAATGATATCAAGTTATCATTCAGCTGTGACAGAAGATAGTCAACTGGATGCTCCAAGAAGCATGCATCCTCCTCTGAAGCCCATGTGTACTTGAATTATGCTGTAACACCCTGTGCTCTTCTCAGGACAGTGCTGGTTTGTCAGATATTTAATTTCCTGCATGCATGACATACCTGCCAAGGATTCTGCTTGAGGCAAAACCATCCTGCATTTGGGTTTTTCATCTCTTCCTCTAGCAAGCCTTTCCTAAATTTCTTATGATTTTTGTTGACCCTACTCTTATCATGTTAACTTATTTTCTTCCTTACTTGCCATAATTCTAAGGAATATTTTTAGCATTTCAACCACCTGAATAATTGCTAAGAGAATGAATGTTAAACATCCAGATGAAATGAGTTAGGAACAGACATCGTCTGATGGAAGAGATCTAAAATTTTTGAAATTATTTAATTTATAGAAATTTAAATTTAAAATTTAAAAATTAAATTTAATTTTAATAAAAAATTAAAAAGTAATCAGCTAACATAAAATGAATGCAAAAAATATGGTACATCTTTAATTTTTTCCAGCATATGATGTGCATAATAGTTTTGACAGTTACCAAATTGCTATTTGCTAGCTCTTTAAGGAATATGCATATACAATATATATTTTTTAATTATTTCCAAGAGCTAGGAAGTATTTACAGTGGTTTAAATGCAATATTTCACACAAGCAATTATTTCCTTTTTTTCTGTGATGTTCTCAAAAAAGGTACGTTTCACCCCAATCTATCTTCCTGCTGACTTAGCTGGAAGAAGATCATGGTAGAATAACTGATCAATACTAATGCACATTTTAGTGACAACATCATCAGCAGAAAGGAACCATAGGTAGTCCCTGATGCTATAAAATGTTGACTTGGATACACTTACGTGATATGGCCAGTTTATAATGGAGTTTCTAAAGTTTATGTTTTAATAGCATATTGCTTTTTACAGCACTGTTTGTTTTTACCCCAAAGGGACATAAGAAAGAAGACACTTCAGACTATTTTTTAAAATGTCTAAAAAATATGTTGAAGCTTTTGGAAGTTTTCAAAGAGGTTTTGTGGAACACAAAACAGGAGCAAGCACTGTGGAAAACAGGCCTTTTGTTCGGAATATCTCATGCAATTCTGTACAGGTACTTAGTCTGTTTCTTGTTTTCATCACCTCCTGTGAGGTCCTTTTTGTGAGATTTAATTGCAACAGAGAGGTACTGAAATTCAATGCTGATCTTTTACACATAGACTGCTACTCAGTGTGTAATTCTGCAAGAAAAAGTGGTAAAAATATTTTACTCATTGTTTTAACATTGCAGTGTAACAATACTGTTAAAAAGTTACAAAGAAAAATCAGTTTTGTTCCAATCCACATATATTGCTATGTAAACACTGATTTTGGTTATCTGGTTTTCATTTTGCCTTTAAGAGCTGGGAAGGAGAGGGGGGTGAAGGAAAGGTGTTTTTAGGTCTTATGTTGCTTCTCATTATCCTGCTCTGATTTTGTTAGTAATAAATATATCCCCAAACTGAATCTGTTTTACCAGTGATAGTATTAGGTTTGTAATTTCTTATGGTCCCAATCTCAATTTTTGAACCTTTTGTTATATTTTCTCTCCCCTATCCATTTACACAGGAGAGTCATAGAGAGGCTTTGGTGGGTGCTTGGCATTCAGCCAGGGTCAAGCCACTACAGCTACTTTTATAAATAAATAATTATTTTTGTTGCTTTAATTCTTGAAATCAACGATTGTCCACATGCATTACTGTTCGTTGACAGTTAGGATGGGACTTGGTGCAAAAGGCTGAGTCAACACTCACAAAGTGGGGAATTACATTTTCTAGGTTACTGTGTCTTATTTCCTATAGAGGAGCCAAGACGACCACCCTCAACCAGACATTTGACTTTCAGTCATCAAAATTCCAGTGAAACATCTCCCAGGCACAGCACATTCTTGTGGCCTTTCAGACCTTTGGTTTCAAAGTTGGTCCATTCAATGCAGTCCATAAGAATTCAGCTATGAAAAGATTTCTTTATCAGTTTGAGTTCCCCTGATTGAAAGTCCAGTCCAGTGGAAATGGGTCCAAGTAAGAACATGGGTGAAACAGATGAAGTTGCACAGACCCCACAGCTGCTATCCTGACCAGATTGCTTTAGAGTCTGTCTGATAGAGACATTATTCATGGTAGGTAGAAATGTACACACAGCTGAAGTGCTATTTTTGATTTCATCTTTTCTAGGCATTTGGTTTTGACAGTGATATTCATAAGGTGATTTTTTATGAGTTTTAGATATTGTGCTGGCATGATTTTTTCAAAGAAATAGATCTATGAACAGTATTTGATGTATTTTCTGTTTTTTCAAGATTCCTTACATCAAAAAGAAAATAGTATGTTCAAGCTGGCCATAACAATAATATTTACCTAAAAAAGAGGCCAGTTTTTAAAGATGCTGAAATCAACACTACAGCTAAGCATTGACGTATATGACAATTGCAAAAATATTCATGAACATAGCGTTTTTTATTTTTATTTTTGATCAGTTCCTTTCATATTATAGCTTACTTTGACTTTATGTAAATACTGCCAAACATAAAAGGCTAACATGTTGAAAAATGATTCTTAATTTAGTACCTTCCAAGAGATTGATTTGGATGTGTCTATGCATTTTATTAAAGGTAATGGCACCAATGTTTCTGATGCTGAAATTAGTTTGGAACATTTTTCAAGCAGTTTTTACAACACCCTATTATTATCCCCCTAATTGTGCTTCTCCATTGCTTAGATGAAATGTCAAATATTATATGAACGTGTTCATGCTGTAAATCTCTGATTATTTTACTTGTTTATTTGATGGTCAGAAGACATGAATCCTGTTCTATTTTACTATGCTTTTATTGCTTTGTCACACCAATTGCAAAGGGATATATCTGTTTCATAATTTTTAAAAAGGTTAATATGACCATTAATCTCTCTTGAATGTATGCTACACACAATATCTGCTTTATTGCATACCCATTATAGAACCAAAGCTTTGCACATTTGATCAAAATCTAATGCATTATCTTTTCTCTCACCCTCTCAATACCCCTTGTTTGCCTGAAAACCTATGTAACTATTTTTTAAATTTTCCCTTTAATATTTTCAGTGAATTAGCTACCAGGTACTGTAAGAGTACCTAGATAACAGAATAACTAGATATCCACATTGCCTTCTCTAACAGCAATAGCCTAGTTAAAACTGTGCTAGCAGTGAAGCTACTTCAGTGGAAGAGACTTTTAATTAAGACACCTGATATTTCTTTGCAGGCAGATCACAGCCTCCTCTCAGGCATCCACCCTGCTCTGGCATAGGGCTCCTCCACGTGCTGCAGAAAGATATCTGGATCCCTGTATCCTTCTATGGGCTGCAGGGACACAGCTGCTTCACCATGGTCTTCACCACAGCTTTCTTCATTAATAATGGTGTCTCAGAGAAAAAAAAAAAAAAAAGACTTTGCTATGCAGAATATTGGCAGATGCCAGAAGCCCTCAGATAAGGCTCTTCCATGGTCCATTTCCATCTATGGGCACTCAGTTCTGTTTCTGAGTTATGGAAAATGTTGTGAGTCACCTGAGGTTATGTGCTGCAGGTGAGATGGAGAGCTGCAGCAGTAGGCGGTAACAAGACCTGGAGCCACCTTGGAGCGATGTAATGAGTGCTTTCTGTGGAATGCCTGTTACCTTCAAGAATGGATTTAGTTTATGGAAAATCCATCAGTGGGTGCTGGAGATTTGGCAAGAGACAAGTCAAATAAATGAATAAAAAACAGCACCATGGAGCATCAAAGGAACTCTAGTGAATTTGAAAGGGAGGACACCCTCCAAAGAAGTGAGCCATTGGTGCAGATATTGGCAAGGTGTAATGCACAGAACTGTGTGCTACCTCACAAATGTGACAGCTTAGGGACAGAGTATGGTTTAATCATGGCTTCATGCAGTAGCCACATGTTCACGAACCCTGCTGGGAGGATTCTACAAGAGTGTCTGCTTTTCTGTTTGTGTACAGTTGTAATTCTTTGGACCCCAGCTGGCTCTTTGTTAAACCAGTGCAGATGCTTTCCTATCTTATTTTCCAGCAGTAGTATTGTTCTTAACTCATCTACTTTGTAGATGCCTTGCAACATTGACAAGAAAAACCTTATCTATTCTTGCTTAGGTAACCACTGGAAATGGCGAAGCAATGTGTACATTACTTGTTTTGCAATCCTTTTTTTCTCCTAAGTATTCTGTTTCCATTGTAAATAATACTTTGTTTTACATTGACCATGTGAGTTTTAGAAAAGACTCAAAAATACTTGAATCTATTTCAATAAGTTTTCATCTAGTTGGGACTTGAAGGAGAAAATAGCACAGCTGATCTGTAACTGACAGATAGTAGCAGCCAAAATAATGTTGTTCAGGTTTTCCTATTAGAAAGCTCAGCTGAAAAAGCCTACTTTCAAGAAGAAACAAAGTCAAGTACAGCATCTGCCGTTCAGTTTTGGAAGGCACATCAGTATTTGTGCACTAGGATGTTGAACTGGCTTGTCAGTTTTTTTAAAAAAACAGCCAAGAAATTGCCCTATGTATTACTGTAAAGATAATGAAAAGTTTCAGATACTCAAAGCTATCTTCTTAGCAAGAGCCATATGTCTGACATTGAGCAAAAGATTCAAAACTTCAGGCTCCTTTCCAAATCGAGCTTGTTATATTATCTTCCTCTATAAGTTAAAAATAGGATGGATCCCTCCTGTGCTTTTCAGCAGTTTAGTTGCTTTGCAAGCATAGTAAGCATGATATGCCTGCATATCCATAAACACAAAAGGGACGACATGTCATCAGCATTTTCAGCCTTATTTGTTACCAAGAATGTCACAGGGATTAGCAAACTAAGTAAATCTATGCTATTATGAGTAAATGTTTCAGATCCTGCAAGAAAAATACTCATTTTTCTTCAGCTGCTTTCTCTTCTTGCTAGTCCTCCACAATAGACTCAGTTATGACTAATTCTTCATCTCAGCTATCTATTTATTGCCCTCTGTACTTCATTCAGAATCCCAGGGGTGTCTTGTAAAGGCTAGATTCAGAGCTGCTTAAGATTCACCGTGGAAAATGTAAAAAGAAACAGAAAACATATCTACTATCCAACCTATTTTATTCCCTGAAGGGGTCACTTTCTGATCCATGAGTTGTTTTTCTTTCTCTTTCAAACAGAGGAAGTCATCAACCCTGAAATATATCTTCAGTTGCCTTGTGCAGTGCAACAGGTCCACACAGTTGAGTAACTCTTTAATTCTTCAGCCTTTGTCTCAAGAAAGCATTAGGAGACAAAGATACTTATGATAATTATCCTTTCAATAACTTCTCTTTTCTTTTTTTAATACAGAAAAAAAGGAAAGAGAATATTTATGGTGGTATGATATTCCCAATAGAAAAAACTCCTAAGATGTTTTCATGACCTTTGTTAATCCTGTTGGAATTAAATTAAAAATTAATTTTTAAAAAAGAGCATTAAAGGCATTTTCCATCTAGAAGGATCTAAGCTAGGATTTCCTGATGCTTAACAACCTGGACTCTCAAAAGTTTCCTTCATGGATAGAAAACATTTGGATGAATGGGAAAATAAATTGTAGAGTCTTAAGCCCCTTGAAAAAGAGCAGCAAAAAGACCAGTTTTTTCAGATTGGCTATGCAGTATTAAACATCAGAAAAACTGACCCAAAAAGCACTCTCATTTTTAACTGTCTTTTTGGTGGTTTTTCCTACTTTTACTTTCTGCTCTATACATAAAGCTTTGATGAAGAGGAATGAAGGGACAGACCTAAAGACAGATTTGCCTGATGGTACAGCAATCAAGTTATATCTTTATCAAAGTGACATCCAGCAGAATGCACTGAAGATCAGTTAACAATAAGGCAAAAATACTTCACAGACCTATAATGCTGCACTGCAGAGAATGATCAGGGACTTCCTGTTGCAGAAGCAAGATGAACACTTTTGATCAACTTGTTGGCCAAAAAACCCCAATAATTTTCTTTTTTCACCTGGAAGTTAAAGGAAATCTATGTTTCTTTTTAAGACTAAGAGAATAACACTGATACTACCTTTTTTTCTTAATTATTATTTTATTTTTACTCTAGTCTGGACATGCTGATCACTTCTAAAATTTAAAACTGATTTTACAATTCAGGAATGGAGAATGCTTAATTTACTTTTTTTTAATTGAACAAAAGCAGCGCTCAGTACAGGAAATGTACTTCCAGCCCAGCCCCGCTCATAGTGCTTTTTGATTGTTCCTGGAGATGTTCTTTGGATGAAAGCTCCTGTCAAACTCGATAAAATGACTGACAAGGCCAAATTGGCATGCATTAAGGGAAATGACAAGAAAGAAGCTTAATCATGCCTGTACCAATAGATTGAAGCTGTTTCAGTGATCACACTGCCATCCTGTGTGTGTCGGTAAGGCTTCACTTTCATCTCTGTAGGAAAAGCTATGAGGCAAAAAGGCAATTGGCCTTGATTGCATGCCAAGAGAGGCCAAACAGAAAAGTAAAGCTTTCTTGGCACTGATAGCATAATGGGTCACACTAATACAGTCTGCTGTGTTTCACAAAACAAATGGGTAAATTCTAGCAAAATGCAGGAATTAATTCTTTGGCGTGAAGAAAGCTTTGAAGTATACCCATTGGCTCTCTCAGTCCCTATCCCTGACCCAGTTCTGTCAAAAAATAGTCAGTGCTAAGTGTGGAATGTTGTTAGATGAAAAAACCAGCTGAGTAAACATCAGGTTGTTCCTATATCAGGGCTATTACTATAATACTATTACTACAACTGATATTAAAATATAAGCTGCTAATTAAGGAAAGGTTAGCCCAGCCCTCTTTCATAGCTCCAAGAGGGTTCATTGAACATCTACCATGAAAAACTTGGGTTTCTCCATAGCCTATACTGAAGGGTCAAAAGCTCTCTTATGAGAATTTTTGAGCAACATAGCTGGCAAACCTGTAGCCTCTTGGGGCAATATTGGAAATACAAGAGTCCAGCTTGCAGATAAAACTCCTGAGTGTCTCAGTCTGCCATGTTGGTTTTTTAGATTTCAAGGTGCAGGATAGTCATGACAGAAGCATTATTCTGAGAAGCTGGAGGCTGTCAACCATTCTATAAGACAGCTTTGGAAGCAGATTTTATTCCACGGACTACAACTGGCCACCCTTCAAGTATAGGTGGGTGAACTCTAGGGCTGAGTTACCTTCTTGAAAATTGTTTTTCTGTTTTCCTTATTTTCCTTAAGTATTGATTAGCATTGTTATTTGAGAAACGTAATCTCTACAGGGCCTTTCCTCTGCTTTCCTCCAACCCTTTGCTAAATCCATAGGAGAGTAGAAAATGCTGAAGAAGTACTAATTCTCTGTAAGAAAAAAGGATGCTACTGTGTCACACAGGAGTTTATCTGGAGTTCTTAAGCCTAGTTTCAGTCCTCCATATGGGACAAAGCTCAGACATGAGAGACAAAATCATAGATAGGAATTGTTTACTTTTCTCAGTTTTGTTATTTTATGTCTCATTACCACAGGATTGGGGCGCAAGGTGGGGGGTCAGAATGTTGGTGGATTTCTCCTCTTGTTCCTCAGTCCATTATTTCCTACTTTTATTTTCTTCCCTTCCATCTCTGATCTAAGTGTGATTCCCATTCTTTTGTTTCTTCATTCTTTAGTTTTGCCTACTGTAAGAGACACTTCATGCATTCAGAGGCATGATCCCTCTTTTTTATATGAGGTCATCAATGCTTTTTACTTACCACATCTTCAACCTCTCCACTTTATCAATGAATTCCCTTCTTTCTAGATACTTTGTCAAAGTTTGGCTCCTCAGCTTTCTGCTTTTAATGTTTTTTGACTTTTACTTATGGGTTTTTTCCTATTATTTTTGACCTGGTCTCATTCATTAAGCTGACTCCCCTTTATGGCATGGGATTGTCTTTAGCTCTTCTGTAAAACTGCAGAATCTTTCTGCTGCATGGTGACTATTGAAACATCTCTCTCTGATATGTTTTTTGTTCTTTCCTACCCTAAATAATGCTCCTCATTTTCTATTCTCACTCCAGTCACCATGGCTTTTTGCTGCACATTTTTAATAATATTAAGATCCTCAGGAGGTTTCTTAAGTCTGGTTAGAGCCAGGAAGTCTGATGTGTTTGTGGAATACAATGCTATTAAAAACATATTTGCTATATATTATGAGAAAAGCTATGTCAAATTATAAGAAAAAAATCTTTATCTAATATACAGCAAAAAAACCCCACCCCAGACTCTTTTCACATGACATATATCTCATTAATAGAATGAGCTCTTATTAAGATAGAACCAGCTTTCAGAGGTGACAATCCCTAAAATCTTTATGCATTAACTGTAACATGCATGACTCATTTTTTGCTGACAGCCTGGACTGTAGCAGGCTTATAAAAAACACAAGGCTTTAATAATGCTCAGTTGGACTAGGGTATTAAAAGTCTTGGTTGATATCTCTTTTATGATGAGGATTTTCAACAGAACTTGGGGATTTCGGATTATGTATCCCACCAAAATTCAAGAGCAAAGGAATTTGTCTGAGATTCTGCCACTTCAACATTCACCAAATGCCCAGTCCTATAGAGCCACTGTCAATATTAACAAGTACTCAAATGAAGTTCAGGTTTCACTCATGAGTCTTTTTCTTTCATTAACCTTAATGGGCTGTGAATCAGAACTATTGAACAATGGCAATGAGAAATCAATTACTTATTATAATAAGGTACAGTGTGTGAGACAGAGGCAGATCCTACCCTTTCATTTTATGCCTTCCTGCATCTCTCAGGCTTATTTTTCACTTACAGACACACAGACATAGTAAATTCTGTGGATTCAGAAAAGCACAGACCAGACTCAGAGAAGTGTCCCTTTGAAGTGGTAACCAAATCTACCCAACACATATCATGTTCAATGAATTAGCTAATAACGTAACTTAGTAGGTGGTAAATGAGCTAATAAAATATGTAATATATTTCTATGTTGGAGTCCAAAACAAGTGTTAAAATAACATTTACCGTTATGTTTGTAGTAATTTGTATAAACTGCCTGGTGGGAGGTGAGTGTGCTGCACTATTACAAAAATTATAAAAGGAAAAATCTCATTATTTGTAGCTGGCATGAAAGGAAGTCTGTAAATTTTCCCCACAAAATGTGCTTTAAGAAAGAGAAACTAAGCAAAAAGGTCAGCATTGCGTATTAAAATTTAAAGCCCAAGAACAAAAAACAACATTATCTTGTGACTCAACAAGGACTGGAGTAATTGATCACATTAGTCAATGACTAATAAAAGTGGAACACTGCATGCTCTGAAAAAGTCATAAAATAAATAACATAATTTTGATTTGAGTAATTTTTTATATATAATTTAATTTTTTTTTATAATTTGAAAGAATTATAAAACAAATTAAAATCTCTATTGAATCCTAACTGAAAAATCTAAGAGAGTTATATCCTATGGCTGCAAATTCTGCAGGAATTGCTCTGAAATGTATTAAGTGTCATGTAGGGAAATGATCATGCTGGGCTTCTTTCTGCAAATTGTTTTAATGGGATTGCATTTGGGTAAGCAGTCAGGATTAAGCAGCAAATGCTGGCTAGAGCTCCAGTTGGTGGCAGTGCCACTTGGCTCCATAGTTACTCAGATAGACCTGAGAATAGAAGAGTACTCTCAGAATTTTTTCCCAGTGTAACAAGTGGAAATATGCTCAATTCTTTTGAACGAAGGGTCAGGTAGGCTAATATTTAATTGAACCTTCCTCGACTATTAATGCTTGGGGATGCCTCCTCAGGAAGACACGTACACCAATGTTTAAATATAGTCCGATTCCAAGAGGCATTTAAGCATGCACTAACCTTTGAGCTTAGTAACTCCACCTGTGTCAGTGCTCTCTTCTGTTCCCTTTATCCCACAGACTGCTGCAGGTGGGGCTTTTTGTGGATGAAGGTGTAAAATGTAAAATAGCATCTCACAAGGGAGTCAGCCATGCTCCTTTGGGGTGGAGGAATGCTAACAGCAGTTGAGCTGTATTAGAAAGACAGTAGCTAGAGGTTAAGTGCTATGAATATTCCCTTTTGCCTGGGTTTCTTTATGCTACACCCAGTACACCTTTTCAGTTTTGGGCTACTTGATTTTAGACAGGGACTTGTTTAGCCTGGAAAAAAAAGTCTAATAACAGCTTTCTTCCATTACTTAGGACCTAAAGAAGAGCTGTGACCAGGCTTTTCAGACAAGTACAGTGAAATAAATAATCACAGTCACAACAGAAGCAAGATGACAAGTTTGTACTTTTACATATGAAAAATATTTTTCATGATGAGATTGGTGAGTACTGAACAAAGTGACACAGAAAGGTACTGGAGTTTTAGTACCTTCTTTTAATTGTCTAAAGATATTCAAAATTTCACAGCACGGAGCTATTGTGAAGTATAAAAATAGCAAAGAGCTATTTTGAAGTATGAGACTGGGTTTTTAATATAATTACTAGTATTCATTGTGTAATTAGGTAATTGCAATATTCTCTGAGTCTTTTTAATGTTTAAGAGAGATAGATCTGTATATTCCCACTATCTGGAAATTAGATATACTAGTGTAGATTTTTGTTTCAGCTGTTCATGTTATCACTTTACTGGTTTAGAACATACCAGTAGGTTTCTGGAGTCCCAGTTTATAGCTAAAGCAATGTCCAGAAGGTATAATTCAGGATCATAAAACACCATGCTTTACACAGACCTCAAAATATAGACTTTCATAATTTATATGCCCCTTTAATTCTCAATATTATTTTATATTCCATTGAAGAATAAATATTGATTATTGTGAGTTTTCTGTAATTGCAAGTCATAAATACTCAAAAACTCAGAAGTCATTTAATAAGGAATATTTTCTCAGAGACTGGAACATCTAGGAGAATTGAATGGGAATATTGGAATTATTTTTAGCTGGAAAACTCAGGTTGAGATTGATTTTGAAATGTCTTTAATGTAGAACAATGTAAAGGTATTCTATCGAGGAACATGTGAACATAATGGTATTGATATTCCAATTAGAGTTGTAAATGTTACAAAATGAACTTGCTTCTATTCCTTTCGCAAGTGAAGAGCTATGATTCATAGAAAAGAATTTTCAATAAAAGAACATAGTAAAAGTTGACTCATATTTCCTCTCAGTATAATAAATTTTGGCTCTTCTTTATGTCTACAATGACAAGTGCCTTTTAAGACATGTTGTAAATGTTCTGTATCTTTATATAACCTTCATGTAATAATTTCTTAATACTCTTGTAGATGAATAATTACATGATTTATGAAAAATATATTGAGGTCATTTGATAATACAACTAGTTATTAATATAATAATATTGATACAAACTGGAGAAAGTAATTACCTGGCAACACTTAGGCAAATTCCTTCCAAACACAGCAAGGCCAGAGCACTCTTTCCAGAGAATGTTAATACTGTTTCAGAATTTGAGAGGATTTATATCAGAATCTAATAGTTTTTTTCTTGAAATAAAAGAAAAATAAGCACTTGTTAAACCCAAATAGGATGAGACAGCTTACACAGAATATTAAATGAGTAAAAGAAAATATGGCTAATACTTAACAGGCATGTGGAATTTAGGGAGAAAAAACATTTTAAACACTCCTTAAGACTAATTTTAAAACACCTAGGTAAAGCTGACACGGATTACTGAGGTTGTAGTATAGCAGTGAAAGCAATTCCTGTGAAACACCAGGTTGCTCAGTGATCACATGTGCTCAGAGCAGAGGTATAAGCTAAGATTTGGGGGAAAGAAAGGGACAGGACCATTCAGGACTCCTGCTCTTTAAAGATTTTCCTTCACTCCCTATGTGCCCTTTCTAGGAAATTTATTTGACTGTTATCTTTGGGGTTTTAGGTATTATTTTTAGGCTACAACCCCTAGACCTGATAGAAGATATTCAGGGTATCTAGTCTCCCTAGGGCAAAGCTAACTGACATAAAAGAGGTTTACCTATTTACTTCTTGCTTTAGCTGTTTTTAGTGATCGTTTATATGGCAGGCAAGTCAGGTCCCTCTCCCCTTAGGGCAGACACTTCTGTGTTTTTAAAATCTTTTAATCCGAGTTATGGAAGGGCCCTGGAATTCTTTTTTGTTTGTTTTGTGGGTTTTTGTTTTTCTGTTGTCTATTTTGTTTTAATTTTTCACTTTTTAATGTAATAATATTACTAGTGCTAATGTTGCTCATTATGATTATTTTACTTTTTTCAACCATGATAGCCCTAGGGCTGGGCAATAAAAACAGTGGAGTACCATTCAGTAATTGCTTCTACAGAGACAGTAAACAAGAGCTTAACCCCACCTTTTTTCAAAACTGCTTGTAGCTGTTTTTCAGATAAAATTGTTTGACATTTAGCTACAGACATATAGTAAGCAAAATTGTGTAAGCAGTGACAGGGAACTCATGGAAGAAAAAAAACCCCTTACTAGGGATCTACTCATTAAAAAGAACTATAGCCCTTTTTCCTTAAATGAATAGACAGAACAGCTGCTAAGAGAGGAGGAAGTCAGTGGCAATTGAAATGATGGACATGTAATTTCTGACAACGAGGAAAAGAAGAATTGTTCTTGTTTCAGTCTATTAAAATCACCTGGAAAAAGTACTTTGGACTTTTGTTTGCAAAATAGCCCTGCACTACTATAGAAGGAATGGCAGAAAATAGGTAATAGTAAAAGGTCTTATAAGTTTTTAATTTAATGAAATTAAAGTTGAAAAGAGATTTTTTTTCTAACTACACTAAATATTTAGACTTGTGATAAGTGAACTAAAATATAACCTATAATGACAAGGAAATATAGTAGTATAAAAAAATTGCCTTCTGCCTATTGACATAGCTAGATCAATGTTTGATTAGTTCACAGATGGTAATTGAATTAAAGCTTGGAAGTGCAATGGATAGAGCATTGATTTTTCCTGTTGCTTAATCAAGAAGCAACAATTTAGATGCTGAGAGAGAAAAAAAAGTTTGCCAGAAAGTATAATTGCTACTAAAACACATGTTGTAAGGCAATGACAAAATCAATAAAAAGACTGAAGTCATGCAAGTCTGGGTGCATCTAATTGCTCAAGATTATTCAGTTTAAATTCTGTATTGGCTTTACACTAGCTATGAACTTATTGATTTCAGCATGAAATTTGGTCTTGTACCTACAGAACACTCTATTCTTTTTTGTTTTCCTTTCTGACCAGGGGTCCTCCCTTACTGAAATCAATAGCAGAACTCACATTAAATCCCAATAATGCATGATCATGGAATATTGATACTGAGCATCAAAAAGACACATTTGTACAAAAAATGGGAGAAACAACTGATAACAATGGCAGCTATAATGATGAGGCTGTTGTTTTGCTACATTAGTTTCCTGCTTTAAATCCAGTTGAAAAAAAGTCAGTTTACATACAGAGGCCTATGATAAGGATCTGGACTGAAGTAAAGAATCCAGGAAAGCATATCTGTGTATCCTTAACTTCAGTTGTATAAGTAAAGTCAGTAGGAGTCAAATGATGGTTCATTCAAGTATAAAACTAAGGATATGTCAAAAGACTTTTTTGCTTGATCAGTTGAAATATACAAAATATGTAACTACCCAAATATTTAATGCAAATGTACTTTGAAAGCTTTGTCTTTTTCTCCATGTGACTCTGGATTTGTAAAGATCTATATTTCAGAGAAGCAGCCTACCATTTGTGCTTTTCTGAACTTGTATTTGTGGAACAAATGCATCATATTTTAATTTTCTTTCTTTTACTGTTCCAGAGAGCTCAACGATTACTGTGTGATGAGAGTCAGACAGTACTTACAATGTGGTTTTGTTGTCCCCACATGCCTTTCAAAATCTGTCCAATATCAGGATTTTGTATTGTTCCCCAAGTTCCCATTTGGGCTAGTCTGTACAACTGTCGAACTTTGTAGCTGAGTGACATTTAGAGATGAATACTTCTAATGTTTCCACATAGTGTACTTTGCTTCCCTATTGGAACTATAAAGACACTTCTTTATTATGCTTTAACATATAATCATTACCAAAATGGGCTTCATTTAAACAAAAGTACTTTCAAAATCCAAAGCTTCAGATATAATTTGCTGAGGCCTCAGTGGCTGAATGAAAATACGCCTGCCTGTCTATTATGCCAGATGTCCCATTAGAGATATGATAGCTCTTTTAAATCTCAGTGATTAATATACTGTGACATCTATAAATGGATGGGAATTGAAGCTGATTCTATGTTAGAGAATACTATTTGGTAATTTAGGATATGTATCTATTTCTACATATACATGCACATGCACCTTTTGCATATGCAGATGTAAATGGAGTTCTATCAATTTGGCAAAATTTAATTATAATTAGAAATATTTTAAACCTGTCTTGTTTTTAAACATAGTAAATTTCCTCTATACATTTTCCTGCCTTCACCTGCTAGCCTTCTGAATACCATCTCTACTTGTATACATCCTACATTTCACTGAAATGGAAGGCCACTGGGAGCCTCCAGTCCATGAATGAGGACTTACAAGTTTGAAGAAAAGTATTTTTTTCCCATGTCACAAGAAATTAACATTGTTATCATAGCCAGAGAAGATGAGACATGTGGGCCCTGGCTACTTAAAGAAAATGTGTTGTTTTGGGAGATTAGGCAAAATCCTGGTCAATTATATTAATAACACAGAATTTTAATGTGATCAGAACTATTGTTTGATTGGGAAAGCTGCAGATCTCCAAGCAGATCATATCACATACCCAGCATCACAGTAGAAAGCAAGGTGGTTAACTGAAAGCCATGTCTTCTCACATAAGAGAACCAAATGGGTAAGTGAGGTGAATGAGAAAAGTAGAATGCAAAGTTCAAAAGTGAGACATAAAAGGTAGCTCATTGAATACATCCCTCTTTCCTTAAAGAGATACCTGTGGAGAGGAGAATGTAAGATACATGCTGGACTTACAAATTTAGGACTGAGTTGCTCTGTGAAAAAAAATTATTCTGGGAGCAGAGATTGGTTCAATTGGACAAATCATAAAAAATCACAGAATATATGCTGAGTTGGAAGGAATCCATCAGGATCATTGAATTCCAACTCCTGGTGCAGGACACCCCAGGAATCACACCATGTGCCTGAGATCATTGTCCAAACACTTCTTGAACTCTGTCAGGCTTGGTGCGGTAACCACTTCCCTGGGGAGCCTTTTGTAATGCCCAACCACCCTCTGGGTGAAGAAACTTTTCCTGATACCCAACTCAGCTTCATCCTCTTTCCCCAGGTCCTGTCACTGGTCACCACAGACAAGAGATCAGTGCATGCTCCTCCTCTTCCCCTCCAGTGAGGAAGTTATAACTGCAGTGAGGTCTCCCCTCAGTCTTCTCCAGGCTGGACAGGCCAAGTGACCTCAGCCGCTCCTCACACAGCTTCCCCTCCAGACCCTTCACCATAATTGTGGCTCTCCTTTGACCTTTCCTCTTCAGACTGGTCTCAGGTAAAGTTATATTTGTGAGACTCAGTGTTACCTGTTAGGTAAGGTTCAGAAGTTTTCTGGCTGAAAGTTGTCACTATCTTTCCTGTAAGTGCTCTGACCTCCAGGCTAGAGAGAAAGGTTTGGTTTTGTGAGGTTCCTAAGGAGCAAGGCACTCTTTACTGTTCTTTGATTTCTCTTTCTCACTACAAATATTCATCGAAGTTCTGGCATTTAATGTAAACACTTGTTGACTGAATGAGAAAGAAATAACATTCACGTTTTAGTTAATAACAAAATCCTGGTATTTTCCTCACTTATACATTTTGTTAAAAATGGTCAAGATATTAAAACATTAGGATAAAGATATATCAAAGGCCAGTTACATAGCACAAGAGTTAGTTTATGTTCACTAATGTTCTTCTGACAATTGTTTTTTCAGAATATCTGAGGAATAATTATATTGTATAAAGTAGCAATTTCCTCAAAAACATTATTCTAAACTCAGAAATCTTGATAGAATTTAGTATACAGATGTATTTTTGTATACCATAGCATGTTCTGTGTATATGCATGCTTTTGTATACAAATACATACCTAAAACAACTGCCATAGAATATGTAATGGGCAGTTATGCTGAAGACCAATTTGAGGTGATACGCAGCAACCATAAAGTAACAACGCGTAACAGTAATACCTGAGCAGCTTTGCTTGCTCACAATCACCTCAAGAAATCTGCCACAATTTCATGCAGTCATGTTAATTACTCCAAATCTGGACTTCAACTACTTCACTTCATGAAGCCTTGATCTCTGCCTGGAAATATTGGGGAATGTAATTTACTTGTGTGCATTGTCTGTACAGGGCACGGGATTAGGCATCTGAATTTACTTGAATGGATGCTGCCAAGTGGTCATCACTCTGGATCTTAAGCCTCTTGCCCTTTGAGATACCTAATTATTGTCCACCATCTTTAAAGGTTATCCTGCCTGGGGATTGATATGAAATCCCATCTATTACTGATAATTAGTGTACACAGCATTGTGACTATTGCTTCATTAACTAAAATAAGTTTAGACTTTGATTTATACTGTGCATTTTTAGCTGCATCCCAGTATCTCATTATATTTCTTGATTTAGCCACCTAATGGGCTACAGAGTTTAAGGATTTGTCTGTAATAGTTCCCAAATCTCTATTTAGGTCGATGTCCTGATGCTCATTTTCCATTTAGCAGCTATATAATTTCTATTTTTTTTGATCCAAACTCATTAGTCTTCATTTATCTGCATTTGTTAACCAAGAGCCAGGTGCATTTATTTTTTACATTATTATGTATTGCATTGCTTTTCTTCATTTGGGGTTCTTTCTAAGCACAGGTGATAGAAAGCTAATTAGAAAATAAAGCTTATTAGATAGAAAATTGTTTTAGGAACTAATCCAAATCTCGCCAAATTGCTATATTTCTTTTTACTGATTTGAAGAAAAGAAACACTGAGGTTGGCTATTTACAATTTATACAGTTGTCTACAACAACTTGGACAAGTATTGGTAAATCACAAAATCTTCATTAATTACTCTACATTCATGAATTATCAAGCATAAATCATTGCTCACATTGTCTGGTATTGACTGTCCTTAATTTTTTTTAATTTTTTTTTTTTTTTTTTTTTTTTCTAAAATTATTGTCATCCCATGGCAAAGAAGAAATTGGCATGATCTGTTGAGGCAAGTAAGCATATACCTCAAATATCAATAATCCTAATTCACACTTCTTCAGTGCACTTGCTTATCTGAGGGTGAATGATTTTCTTTCATTAGCACAACTGTATACACTGTGCTTCTCAAATGCATGTGCAAAAATGAGTGAATACTCTGTGAATGGCTACACAAATGGACATTCCTTGCCTGTTAATATGTAGCCTTATCATTAATTTTTTATTCAGTTTACAACTATATACTTCAATTGAATAATATTTTATTGCTTGGCAAGGTATAGAACTCTGATTATAAATCAGATACCCCCTTCAGATATCTGCTAGAAGCACAATCTGCTCTATATAAAACACTTTTTTGTATAGGTTTCTATTCTTGTTTATCACTACATTCCACTCAATCTGATTGAAACACCATCATAAAAATCACTGATGGTTTTAAATGTGCTTTCCTACAGTATTACACTCTTTAATCCCTGCTGGTTTTTTTGTTTATCTACGTATTTAACAGTCTTTTCTCACAAGAAGGAAGGTCCTGACTTCTGTTGCCTGGACATTAATGCCCAACTCCAATTGTTTTGGGAAAACATACAATTTAGAGTGGTCTTATGGATACTGTATTTAGTACATCCTTACTGAAGTCTGGCCTGTAAGATTTATTCAGCAATATCTAGAAATTCACACACAGGCACAGTAACTAAGTAAATCCTGGAAGACAGGAAAATGTATTTCTCACTAGATTAAGATGGAAAGATACACTGAACAGTAAAAAGAGTATATGAAAGTTATCTTTTTATTTACCTATTTAAAGATGTTTTCCAAAGCAGCCTTAAAAAATCTGCTCACACACGTAGTGCATGAGAAGCTATTAATGAAAAATAAAACGGTGTAAATTAAATGCATGAATGGGGGACAAGAAGGGTGCTGTTCTGAGCCATGTCAGGAACATTTTTCCGGCTGAATGAGAAATGATATAAGCACAGTAGTTCCAAAACTACTGTAAAGCAATAGACTTTTGGCACATAGGTCAGGTCTGCACAGACAAAAGATCCAAGATTAAACAAAACATGAACATTACCACAGAAGGGTAACTACCCAAGTACAGCCAATTCTTACTAAGTTGTTCTGTCCCTGATCATTGCATTGGCCTTGTGTAAGCCTTCCATTACAACGTGAATGCTAGGTTCTCTTTCTCTACTCATTTATTGAAAAATATTGAAGTTTATATAAAAAAATCCTCCATCAGCCTTGAATATTATGAACCCTTTTATGTTCTTTTGTTCACAGCAAATCCCCTCTGATTCTGCAGTACACAATTTTACTTGCATACTGCAATTGCATAAATAATTTCTTAGGGAAAACACTAGTATATAATTTTCAGAGCTTATTTAAGCAGGTATTTTAATATTTATAATGCATTCAATCTAGAAGGCAGTTAGGTCCAAGTGTCTTGATAAACTGATATTGATTTGTTTAACTGCCCAAAACACAATGGATACTATACTTTCTCTTGTTGATTAGTAAATGCTCTGTTTTTTCTGGCTTTATTTTTAAATGGTTGGCAGAATGTTTGGGGGAAAAGGAAGTACCTCTTGAAAAAGGCAACATTAATTTTTTTAAATTTTATTTTCATGTTTGTTTACAACTATGATCATAGCAAAGATTTATACTCTCACAAAATATAGTGATGAGATTTCCAAAAGATAGATTTAATAGTTCCCTCAGAGAATAAGAAAATTATTTTAGGAAGAAGTAACTGTGAATTATACACAGTGACATCTATAATATTCATGTGAAAAATGCACAGGCAAATGTGAAATTTATGAAAACCCCCAGTAATTCATTGTTCCTCAAAACTGAATGAAATCATAAAATTGCTGCTGGAACATTCTCAGCAGGCTTCAAATGTACTTTTCAATTATACAAGAGTCATTCACCATCTGTCAACCCCCATTGCTGGTCATTTATCTATATGATGACTCACTGCAGGGTGCTGTAAGCATCACCATTATTTAATCAATACTCTGTCTATTTGCACCCCTCTTGACAGCTTGTGTCCATATCCTTCATTCATTTTCAGCCAACCATCAACATGGCAAGAAAGGCATCTCTGGCTGCTGTCTCATGGCAGCTGCTGCCTTTGGGATACATCTGTCCTGCATCCACCCCATCAGCGCTGAGTCCATTCTCATTGCAGCGTAACCACAAAGCTACTTCAGCGCATGCTTCTCCCAAAGAAATGGAAACTTGACCAGGGAAGTTGACATCTTGAGAAAAGACAATCACCTGATATAAAGAAAAAGTGAAAAGGAGATACTGTTTTCCTTTCTATGGAGATAGAGCCTCTCCATGGAAAACACCAACAAGGTCTGGTGCAAGGAAAATTGCATGGATGTTCCTTATTCCTCATGTAGTTCAAGTTGTTCCTTGTGGGAGAGAATTCCTCTTCTCACTCCTCTCATGCAGGAAGGAGATCATGGAACCAGGTACACTCTGTGGAGTGGAAATACCTGAGGTTACTAATTAAAAGCTGCCTGCAATGCTGAAATTTGCTGAGTATGAATGCTGAGTAATTTGCTATGACCAACATGGGAAGGGTCTGTAGAGAGACTAGAAAAGGAAAGCCTGTGAGATAAGTTGCAACAAGAGTTCCAGGTTTGTTCTGAAATGAAGCTTCTGCTATTATACATCACAATTTCAAATTTTATTAACTCATGCAATTAAAATTCTGTCAGAAAATCAGCATATATTACTACAAAGTCATTAGAATGGCAGCCAGTTTACCTTTCCTTGTAATCTGGTAGTTGTATGCCACCCCTTTTCCCTAGGAAAGTTGAGAAAGGATCTCCTTTGAAGTCAATTCTACTCTGTTTGTATGCTTTATGCAAGTAACCAGTCTGGATGAACTTAATCATGGGTTCTTTATTCTGTGTGATAGGAATCTCTTAAAGAAAAAAGTTTCCATGTGGAATAATTAGCCATTGAAAAGGATGTCCTAGCTACAATAGCCTCTCTTGGAGGATATACTTGAAAATTAATTTACTTTCACCAGTGAGGGTAGAAAGAAAGGAAAGTAGTGCAATGTTTCTTTAAGCAGAGTAAAGAAAGGAACACTCATTTGCGACTGACTTCCATTTGGTTAGTTAAATTTTACAGTGGCATAAAATATGGTTTCTAGATTTGTTATTAATTGACTGTAGAGTTTTGAAATGTATCAAAAGTGAGGGTCAGCTATATAAATGTTAATTTCACTGGTAGAATGAAACAGAATTTAAAGTTTAATGAGAAATGCTTATCTGAAGTGGGAATAAGAGAAAAGTTATTACAACTTCTAGAGGTATGGTGTACAGGTGTTAAGATTTAACCCTGCTCATGGGAGAGGTTGAAACAATTCTCATCAATAATGCAGACTAATAAGGATAATGGCATGAAAATCATAGATCACCTTCTGTTTGCACCCGGACTATCATAAATTATTACTCTCTGACATTAGGTTAATCAGTGTACACAGATCCCAGGAGAAGATTTTCCAGGTCTTTTCCTCCTCTGGCTTGTTTTCTGCCTCCACAGAAGGAAGAGTCACCTTGAAATTTGAATGACTTTACTCTTTTCCCTCAGCTCAACACAGAGCGTCCTTCTGTCGGTGATGAAGCAACAAAACACCCTTCCTAGTTATTTTAAGTTAAATACTCAAAAGCATAAGTGCCTAAAATACAGGAAGTGATTAGTATTCTAGGAGAGGACACCATGAATACAATACTTCACCTTATATAAATAAAGCAGGTAATAAATATAAGTAAGGAGATAAGGCTACAGCTAAACTATGCAGAAGACATGTAAGAGATTAATGTATGCTAATAAATTTCCCTTGAAGTAAGGAACCATAGCCAAGAAAGGAAAACTTGTCCTAATGGTATTAGATAGAAAAAATATGGATCACAATTGCTGGCAAAGATTATAAATGTGGAAATTCTCATCTACTTTTAAGTTATTTTATCTCCAATATTTGGGCAGCATTAGCATCTGACTCATGTGAGTGGTCAAAACTGGAAACTGGCCCCCAGCTTTGAACATGAACTTCAATACAAGAGCACATTCACTTTGAAAATCATCAGAGAAGAAACAGAAAAATTCCTGACATTTCTCACTTAAAGTTCCAGCCCAAGCCTGATAATCAGGGATTTTCTCCCTACTGCAACAAAAGTAGCAATTAAAAGAGGAAAAACAAGTCATCCTAGATGCCCAAATGTAACATAGGGAACTTGAGAAATGTATGAGGAAACAGTCACAGAATACACATCATGTGCTTGTGCACTCTTGCAAATACATAAAAAATAAAATACTTGTTTCCTTTAAATAAACAGAACAGTAAGTTCTGAAGCATGATGCATGTTATTGTACAAAACTGGCAAATAATGCAACATTTTTAAGGCTCACATAAATTAAACAAATATGAGTGCCATTGCCTTGAATGAGTTCAGACTTCCTCAGAGTACTCTAAGCAGATACAGTCCTTCTTCTAACAAAGATGTAAATGCAAATGGCCTCTTGCTCAATAAAAAGTGAAACAGACTGGTTAACCAATCTGTTCTTTGGTTTTGTGTTTCTTTTACATTCTTAGCAGAATAAACAGAATCAAAGCCTACAGTATACTAAAATATTGTCTAATATTTACTACATTTTTTTCTTTTTCACTATTGTGTGGAAGAGCAATAATCTAAGAAAAATAATTGTACACCTTTTCCCTGATTTTGAAAAATGGAACTCTTATTAACTCTTCACGATGCTTCTAACTGTATGATATAATCACATTGATGAACTCTAATTGTCAATACTTTTCTTGATTGCACAGAGAGCTGCAAGCCAAATTATCCATTTTGCAGGCTTTTGCTTTGTGATCCACTAGTCTAGAATATCAGAAAGAGGTTCTTTGAAACTGTAAATGCTAATAACCTTTCCATGAGTAACCTGTCCAGTCTCTGGTACTTTAGTATTCTGTTGGGCTAGACAAGACCGACGCTTCCAGTTAAAGAAAATGAAATGAAGTTTAAATCCAATTCTACTCATTTAAAGTGGACACTCCCATAGAATTGCCCTTATTGATAATCAGTTGTTCTGGGACTCCTGCTGCATTTTTGTTCAAAGAGTAAGACTACTAATTCACAAAGTTTAGTTCTTTAGGCTCTCTAGTTCAACATGATCAATATTTGGTGCATAAACTTTATTTAGATTTAAGTCACATTTTACTGAGAAGCTAGCCCTAAAATTTTGCGAGAACTCCATTTTAGGATAGTTTCTTTAGGGAGATTGCTGAATTGGTTAAGAAATTAGGCTTTCTTGGTCAGTAGACCATTTTTCAGTATGGATGTAATCCCTTGCTTAATATCAGAGTGGTCTAGACATGTCAGTCCTTTCTGAAGTTTGACAATCATTCTCCTAATTTATCAAAAATAGATAATGTGTTGGTTAGACAAGAGTCAAAAGAGTAGGGGTTATGTGTTAAACAGTGAGAGCAAAGTTACCCCTCAGCACACTTGACACCTGGTGAGATTTCTTGGTATTTATTAAATACCAAATGGTGACATTTAGGAAGGCAAAAACACATAACCTGCTACTAATAAGCTGTCAAGAAGCTATTGCCTATATGACCATAACTAAAATAGCAGCAGATATATTTATGTATACGCATGCAAAAACAAACATACACCAGAAGCTACAAAATCACTAAGCCATATGCTGATCCATGTATTATTTAGCATTTTATTATTCATTTATCATATTCTGTCTTCAAAAGGTTGTAACATGTACAACTACTCCTCCACTTTGTCCATTCACACCACTTGGTTCTGGAATATCTGCCGATACTGAAGGGCATACTGGACTTTGATTTTGGGTGTGTTTAGTCGCACATCTTTTAGAAAAAGTGTTCATGGGCAAGCTGAAAAATTCTGAAACACTTCAGAATCTGAAAAGATATCACCCTTTTTCTTTTTTGTTTTGGTGTAATTTTACACCCACACTTGCTTTTTCAGGACTTATGTTGCCACCCTCTTCTAAAACTCATTTATTGCTCTTGTTGCTCTGTAGATGTGTGACATCCACATAAGAACATCAGCAATAGGCATGCAAGATTTTGACTCTCTATGTATTGATAGTTTACTAAAGAGTTAACTGAGGAGAGATTTGGAGTGAGTCTTTTTTCTAACCACCAAGGCAGAAAGGATTTGGTAACAATGGGCCTTGTACAAAACTGATCTGCTTGAGCTTTCTTTTCCTATTAATTTTCAGTTTAATAGTATTTGGGTTAAAGTTGTTTCTAGCTTAAGAGTGTTACATATTAAGCAGAAGGTGTTTTTATACAAACACCAAGCATAGTACAATGCTAATAAAATGGATTACAGATGATGTGTTCGAGATATATAATGTATTATTCTTAACCTGGACTATTTTTGAACTGTAATGTTGCTTGGGAATATTTGCTTGTAAATCCTGAGATATATATATTCTTTACGGATATGTATCTACTGACTGGAATTATTAAGCAGGTGGAGTACATGAATAAATGAATGGGGAAAAAGAGATGTAAAATAGGAATGGGCAGAATGGAATGTTCTTTGATTTTTATTATAGGGTGAAGCAAGTTGTCTTGGGAGCACCATCAGGATGTGATCTACCAATGCCAGCTCTTGCAAACCTGAGGATTTTTTTTCATATGTATAAGAACAATAGACTAAAAAAACCCCCTCAAATTTGCCTTCTTTGTATTTTTTTTTCAATAGCCTACAAATAAGCAAATAAGAACAGGGATTTATACTAAAGAAACCCATAAAATTCAGGCTTGAAAAAGACAATTCTTAGTTCTTATATTTGTCAAATTATGAGTGGGAGATAGTAAACAAATAGATCATGACTGATAAACTATTAATGACTTTTTGTAGTCCGTAAAAATAGTCAAAATGTAAATAGGTAAGAAAGCATTCAGGAAATTCTGGAACTGAACTCTGGAAGCCTCTAAAGTTTCAGTGATACCTTTGAAGATGGATGCAGAGATCGCATATGTACATACTGGAGAGAAGTTCCAACAGAGTCTAAAACTGTAAGTAAATGCACAATTCTATATACAAGGTGCCAGTTAGAAGATCCATATCCAGGTCTTCAGGCTGGTAGCTCTGCCAGTATATCCTTTAATAAGCTGCAGACTAACGTTACCAAAGGAAGAGACATAACTGCATGAATGGAGACCCTGGAAGAGACTAGAAGCATATTCAGAAGCAATACCATGGCCAGTATGATTAGCTCTCCCTGAATTAATGGCTGGTAGTTCTACTTGGATGTCAGTGATTCCTAGAGATCAGTAGTAAATCAGTGTCATGAAGTTTCAGAAGTCTTTGGTATGCCTAAAAGTAGCTTTTGGGATGAATCATCAGGCAAAAGAAATCAAACATAGCAAATTCACACATTGGAAATGACATTAAAAGCAATACATAATTATACAAGATTTCTAGCTGTGCTGTGACATTACCTATTTGCTGCCATCACCCCAAATTTAAAAGCTGATCATCAAAACCAAGTGAGATAGAAAAGACATAAAATGAAGCCACAAGATTAATTTAGCCCAATCTTAATTGCAATGCTTTATCATTGTCCAGTGGGCATTGCAAAAAAAAATTAACAAATCTTGCAGAAAGATTAATTGGTACCCAATAATAACCCCAGTCTCCACATCACACATAAAATTAAACATGAAGTTTCCTCATGAGACTTGGATTATTATTTAAATACTTGAATTATTATAATTTGAGTGTTTCTATTCTGCAGAATTTCCATTTTTGCTTTAGCTTTAAGTGAAATCCCATTTGTGCAGAATTGTCTTGACAGCCTCAAGAATCATGAAAGACACAGTGCTCAGTGCTGCTTTGTAATGAGCTTGGCCTGCAACATTCTCATACCTAGCTTCTCACCAGGAACCTGATGAGGTCCCATATGGATCCGTCTGCTTCATTCCACCCAGCTCTTTCCTGAGGGGTTCAGAGTCCCACCACTTCTTGAGTGCAATCCTGTTGTGAATGGCAACCACTAAATGCTACTGGAGTCATGTGAGCAAACTGGTGCTGAGAATGACAGTGTTATGATGGGAAACACTGTTGGGACACATTCAGTGTGGGCAGCTCAGTGAGTAGCTGCAGTGGGAGCTGCAGGTTCAGCTCCAGATGGTGGGAGCTGAAGTCCTGACACTTTGCTTAACAAAGGGCTCAGGGACCCCTAAGGCTCAGTCAGGTGACTGGATGCTCAGGGACACGACAGGAGCCAAGAACGCCAGACTTTTGCCCCCTTAGACTGAAGGTATAAAATCACACGGTTTTCTTTTTTTGGGATCCTGCCTCAGAGGCACCAACTCAAGTTGTCACTCAAATTTTGCACCAAGATTAAAGGATCAAGGAGGATCTGAGGATCTGAGACTCTGCTATGGGAAATCTAGGCTTGAGCTAGTAAGGAAACCTGGTCTGACTGGGTGAGTGTGTGGTCCCAGCTCAGGTGGTGCAAGTGTGACGGCCAGAGTGGCTCCTGGATAGTTGAACAGGGAAGTTCCCCTAACAGCACTCAGAGCTCTGTCTTTAAGAGATCAATGCAGAAACCAGTAGCATTATGCTACTGTGTGTCCCTGAGAGCGACCTGCGCCTCCGGGGCCTGGTGCACTCTGCTAATAAGGAGCTGACGATAAAGGCAAGGAGATGGGGTCCTGTTTGGAAATCCCAGTGCTCTTTACTGTCTGCATTGTGGGTACAGCCTCCAATGTGTTCCAGGGATGAGAGCCAAAATGGAGCCAAGGATCCAGGGTTATACACCAGAGCTTGAGGGTCAGGGTCCAATAGGGATGGGGAAAATGGTGCAAGGGGAGGCTAGGAACTGGGGGGACTAATAGGATCACAGGGGTATGGTACTGCGGCAAAAATAACCCAATGGCATCCAGGGGAAGGATAAAGATTCTGGGAGGTATGCATATATGGTAACAGGGCGACATAAACTTAACAAACCAATTGAACAACGAAATTTAAGAAATATTAACATAGGGCTGCAAAGTCCCATAGGAGGAAGGTTTTTGTCACCCTAATCTAAAAGGTTGTCTCAGGCCCCTGGGCCTCCACACAAAAGCCAGTTGGGTGTCCTATGATGGAAAGTACCTCATAATGAACCCAAACTCCTGAGAGATGAAGAGAAACATCCAGTATGCTGATTCAATTATTTATATCTTACCCAAAACTTAGGTTTAGCATTAACATGTGACTCTGACCTTTGAGTGAGGAGCTGTCTGTGTTTAGCATATACAGACCTGAAGTCTTTTTTGAAAACAAGCCTTGAGTAATTCTTTTCTTTCAAAACTTGATAGTAGCAAACCCACATTTTTAAATGTTGGCCTTTGCTTGAAACTATCATAGTAAGTCATAAATGCCAAGTGGGTTAGTGCCTTCGTTGTTCAGAAGATCTAGTCATCTTCCAGGTTTGTGGCATAGCATGGTAGGCATGTACAGAAGGTGAATACAGTATCTTGCCATTAGGAAGGGCTTCTCATGTTTTCCTAGCTGGGGTTACAAGGAAGCCTGTGAGATTTCCTAGAAAGGCTGGAGGTGAGAAAAGAGGAGGTTAACTCATGGGCTTTAGGGGCTCTCCTAATTTAGAGGGGCTTCTTTCTCAAATAGGTAATGACATATCATGCCACCACAGGAGTAGCAGCTTCATAACTACAAGATATGGGGAAGTATTTCTCCTTCTTACAGATTGAACTGGCAAATAATGGATGTTTGTATGACATGATGAATTCAATGGGTATGTTTAATCCCTCTGGCAAAACACATTTCACAACTTCTGACAAGCAACATCCATTAACTGCTCTTCCTACCCTCAGGTAATTTCTTTCTGATGTCTTTAATTAGACTTTTAAAAATGGACTGATCTTCTTGCATGGTATTTTCTCTAAAATTCCTATGTGAATAGAATTTTATCAAATGCTTGAAGGTACTTCCTGTTTGAAGCTTAATCAATAAAATAAACAAGTAGAGATATTAGGGGAATGCAAATAAAATTAGACAAAGTTACATAAGCAATAATCAACATGTTTCTTACAAGAGGAGCTTAAGTTTAGGTATAAGAAATGGTTTTGCAGAAGTTATCAGATGACCATACGAGTCATTTATTTCAGTGTGTGGGCTGAGATCTGGTGGGTGACTAAGGTGTTCCTTGTTTATGCACTTAGGTACTATTTTTTTGGAATGTTCTCCTCAAGTGTTATCTCTACTAGAAAAATTACTCAAGGTTATAGTGTATAGCTTCTAGTAATGAAGTAGCTGAGAACTTGTACATAGACAAATATTGCAGAGTTGATCACTGCAAGCATCCTGATTGTGTCATATTATTCATTCCCCCCTCTTTTTCTATGGATGTGAGTTTTTTGAAATTATAGAATATTTGATTTGAGTTAAAAATAAAATATTACAAAAACAATCAGCAAAAAGTGCAACAATAAGCAAGAAAATACTAAACTACAAAAAGACCCCCCATGCTACAATAAAATGATAAACTGCAAAGCAGGATTTCTTTTAATGTTTTATGGATGTGCTGAGACTTTATAGTGTCTCCTGCTGTTAACAGCTCTTGGGCTAATTAGCAGATGCTTAAAATGTCTAAAGATTTGGCCCAGAATTGCTAATTAACTCCTCTACAGCCCAGACTAAGAGAGGCTGTAAATACAAGGTATGTGCCATGCACCTCTCAGGCATGCACTCCTCACTCATAAGAAAAATCATGTGAGGTTTTCGGAAACACCAGGTTTTGGTTGCCTCAGGATGTGATTTTTTAAAGAGGTTAAGATCAGGTCACGTTCTCACCTCTGATCTCTCACATTTCAAGAGAAACCCGATGAACCTGATAGCAGTGATACCAGCTTTTAAGTGAACAAAATCTTCAAGAGAAATGCTTGACAGTCATGGAAACAACACCCATACTTAGAGCAAAGCTGCTCATCGTGTTAAAAGGTGTCCATGTAATGTTTATGTGCTGTTTAACATTAACACATTCAAATCCTAGAAAAACTGGCCAAGCAAAGCTCCTCATTTATAATGGAAGCTTCAGAAAGTGACTTCCCTAGCAAGTAGGTTGATACTTTGTTTGGAGATGACTGGGATTGTATAAGGCTACATTTCTGCATTTTAAAAAATGCATCACAAAGCACTGACAACTAACTCATCTTTGAGAAAAAAATCTTTCTCAACATTTTAGGGATGTATCTACAAACAGGTACTTCTGTGTGAACATATGAATAGTACAGGAGAAACACTGTCATGGTTTGAATCTCTGTGCCCAGTTTTGTAATTTTTTTCCACGTACTTAAATTAATAAGGAACAGAAACACATACCTTCAGTAAAGCTAGTTTTTCTAATACTGTTATTAAATAATCATGGCTCATATAAAGCTCTGATAGATTTTGGTTTGGTTTGTTTTTTTTTTTTTTTTTTTTTTTTTTTTTTTTTTGTTTTTTTTTTAATCTCCAGTGCTTTTTACAAAATGTTATTCCTGTTAGCTCAGTTTAAGATAACAACAGTCAAAATTGGGCCTGTATTGTTTAGAGCTCCATTAGTCATGGTGACTAAAACACTTATACCTATCCTTAGTTCAGTCCCCCACTATCTAACATCTCAAGGCCTAAAAAAACTCCTGAGTATAGTGTGTGTGTACATGCAAGAGGTAACTGTTCCAAAGGTCACTTGAAGGAAAGAATTGTATCAGTACAATTAGAAGCAAATTCTGTGAGAGTATTTTGAAGATTTTCCTGGAAAGGATGTTGAACCTCACACAGGATCACCTCTCCTGTGATCACCCATTAGTGTTGTGTGTAGTAGTAATACCAAATAGTGGATGCGACCTCTTTTACCAACACAGAGCTAAAATCTGTTCCTGACTGTGCTGCTTTCAGCTAGGATAGAGTTGCTTTTCTTCATAGGAGTTGGTATTAGTCAAAGTTTTGAATATGTGCTGTACACAGTATTGATAACACTGGGGTGTTACTGCTAAGCAGTGCACAGAGTCAAGGACTTTTTTGCTTCTCACACTGTCCCACCAGTGAGGAGGCTGGAAGTGCACAAGGAAGTGGGAGGGGACACAGCTGGGAGTGCTGACCCCCACTGACCAAAGTAATATTCCATAGCATATGGTGCATTCGTCAGTATATAAAGCTGGGGGAAGAGAAGGACAGGGGGATATTTCTTGGGGATTGCTGAATATGTGACTGCCCATCAATGACACATGGTGAATGAATTCCTTGCTCTGTTTTGCTTGTGAATGTGTTTTTTACTTTACCTATCAAACTGTCCTTATCTCCACCCATAAATTTTCTGACTTTTACTCTTTCAATTATCTCCCCACCTCATTCACTCTCAGGGGTGAGTGAATGAGCACCAGGGAGGGTCTTGTTTGCCACCTTGGATTATACTATTACATTGACCTAATGGTTTAATTTTGTTTGGAAAATTTTAATTTTAGGACTTTAAGTGGTGTTCAAACAAGAAGTGTTAGCTTTTGCTGGTCATGTATGTTTTAGGAAGCATGAACGTAAGTGGTGAGGAAATACACTATATTAATCAGTAGCTGACCATTAAAATTTTCTTCAGATTGTAAAGATATGAACTGCCAACACCCTTTTCACTTTACTAATTGTCTTTGTATTTTTAACTTCTAAAAATTCGAATGAATCTTGAAGATGTTACACGTAGATATCTCTATTTATTTCTTAGTGATTTTTTATGCATCTTATCAGTAAGCTGGAACTATTCTGATTGAGTTAATTTGATGCACTTAAAGACATACTAGGAATAATGAGTAAGCAGTACATAAAATCACAAACCTTAACAAGAATTAGGTAGCATTCTACAGCATATCTCATGACTCATTTTTATCAACTGGCTCAACTTTTCTACCACACGTTATCCTGATGTAAAAGGGCACTGCTCATAATTAGTGACACTGCTTTCTGTATAGTTTCACAGTCACACTAAAATAAAATAATTTTTGCCTGAAATTCAGAGACTATATTTTTCCAGACAAAGATGCAGGCCATTCAAATGCACAGAAATGGGTCCAAGAACTACAGTAGCTAAAGGGATCTTTCACTTATAGGACAAAATCTGAGGTTTTGCCAGAAAAAGGGAATGAAAGCTCTTTATGGCTTCAGATGGCACATTTAATTCACAGTTGTGTGCTTATGGGGAA
>VXBN01005711.1:882721-900922 GCA_013397395.1 Sinosuthora webbiana | reverse complement strand
AAAAAAAGAAAAAAAAAAGAAAAAAAAAAAGTTTGAGAAGAGAAAGAAAAGTTGAAAACCTATGTATCTATCCATTGGTACCTTCTTTATTGACACTCTGCTGTAATGTCTGCATATATAAGCATTTTCTGAGAACTCCATTGAGTACATTCTGTGTTGGTTCAATCATGGTTTCTGTCATAGTTGTAGTAGTAGTGAATAAGATCATAGGTTTTGTACAAGGAAAGTGCTAGTTTAGATTCTAAGGGATGTTAAAACCCTTATAATTTAGAAAGAAAAAACAGAGTTTTTGCTCCAGAGAAGCTGTGACTTGCCTAGTCTCTACCTTGTTAGACAGGCTTATTTGGTATTTGAACTTTGGTTTTGTTTAAATGTTCAGTATTTTAAAAATTTAAAAATTTGAATTTTTGGAGGATATTTAGAAGACATTAAATTTTCAGAAAGATGAAAAAAAAATCAAAATAGGTGTTTGAAATGAGCAATATAAATTTATTATCAGCATTTAGGATTCTGCTTGCTCAGAATTTGTTTATACGGAAAACTTCAATATTAAGCAAGATAAATTATGTCAAAATAAATCTGTCATTCTCTGTCATGCTGTTTTCTTGTTTGAATTGTTGTTGCGTGGTGTCAGTCATCAATGTGAAATCTGTGAAAATGTATGGATCACAAATATTCTATGAATGCTAGTCATTCAGCTAGCAGGCATATTTCTTTGTAATTTAAATACAAAAATGTGTGTGACCAGTGGCACAATTCAGTGCATTGATCCATGCATAATGAAGAATACTGAAAATGTGGACTGAGTAACAAGCAGTAGCAGAGACTGAAACTGCAGCTTAAAGTCAGAAAATATTTGAATGTTTCTTCCTAGCTTACAGTGTTTTGAAGTAGAAATAAAATTTATTTACTGTTTACATATATATAAACAAAGTCCCTAAGAAAGAACAGCCTTGAAACAGACACAAATATTAGAAATTAAGGCACTGCCATTTTCAGATCCCCATGCATTCCTGGAAACTCTCTACATTACCAGTTTTTATATTTCTCCTTCTTCTACTTGTGTTTTATTATTTAATGCATTTCTCATTTCAACAAATAGATGGCATCAAAACTCACATCAGACTTTCTTCAAAACTCACATCAGACTTTCTTCAAAAATCCATACAAAGATCTTTGAATGGATTTAAAATGGAAGGCAAGGGAGGGTAATGTGGAAATTACTATGACCAATGTAAAAGCAAAGTACAAAAACACATTCATGAAAATTTAAAGAGTAAAGAGGCACTATTGTTTTTGACTATCTTGATTTTTGAGTTCTCTTGAAAGTTAAACGCTTAAAGAAGGGATCATTCTCCAATTCTGATCTAGCTAAACTGAAATAATTAATTACAACTGAACTACAGAAAACCCAAAGTTTTATTTTATTTGCTCTCTAATAGTCAAACTCCCAAAAAGTTTCTCTTTCTTTCTTTTTTTTTTTTTTTTCTCTTTAAATGACTAAAAGCCTAACTTACATATGTTACTCTCTCTCCCTGACTCCCTGATAGAATAAGAATAGAAAATGAACAAACAGCTGTTACACCTGTAAGAGTCTGGCCATATTAAGCCTAACAGGTGGCCTAAAGGTGGGGTTGTTTATGAAAGCTGGAGCATATCAGGGTATCAGTAGCAGATCATAAAGGGTAGCAAAATCAGACAAAGAAGGCAGAGTAATCAAAATATGTAGAATATAGTGGTAAGTCATGTCTCCTTCCTACTATCATAGATGCTTAAAAATTTTTTAACTTGTTATATATTTTTCCTATATTTGTAGCCTTGTAGATTTTTAATATATAGTTGTATAGTTGCTAGTACTTTTCCTGCCCTTTCTCACAATAAGCTAATCCTTACTAACACAATTTTAAAATTCTGTTTAGTCTTATTCCTAACAAAAGAATTTTTGACAAGGACATTTTGTTTTGCACCAGAACTTAAGAGACACAACAAGAAATGGGGCAAAGAAGACCCTAGACTATCTCTAAGGGACTGACACGAGGGTGAATTACTGGAGCAGCTCATCTCCTATTGGATGTACCTGCTAGACATATTAATTAACTAACCTTATAAAAATTGTAGCAATCTTTTATCATGTCTGCATACAGCCGTATTTGTGTACCTGAAAACTTACATGAAAGAGTTGCTTTTTATGTCATTTTAATACCATTTGGAAAGTTTAGGGGGTTTTAGAAAATATTTTATGTTTTCTTATCCTTTGTCCTGCAAAAGTGGTACTCCAGTGGATGTCAGGTCATGGATAGCCTTATAAGGGAGGATAAATCCATTTCCAAAGGGAAAAGACAAGATAGACATTGCCTTAGAGTATACCCTGAGGATAAAGCTTTAAAATGTTTTTTCAAAGTATGTGAAATGTTTTGACAATTTGCAATGCATTTTTTTAGCATTTTTATTTTATGCTAGAATTTTTTTAAAACTCTATTATTTACTTTTTGTTTTATCTGAAAAGTTAGTGCCAATTATACTGATTTCTTCAACTTGAAATTTCTAAACAATATGTGAAAAAATTTCCTTGGTCAGTCCAAAGCAGTGTGCTCTACAATCAGTAGTGTTGTGGTGTTTGGTGGCTGTTGTTTTCTGCTTGCATAGAGCAGAGCAAGAACAAGCTCTAATCTAGAGATTTCAATTTTGCCTGCTAACTAGCCATTTTTTAAACCTATTCTTGTTTCACTGGAAAATATCCTACCTATAGACATTATAGTATAGAGGAATAAAAAATGTTAAGGTAATTCAAAGTTAAAATATAAACAGCTTAGTAATAAATGAAATACTATTAGATTCATTTGCTCTGGGAAGCTTCTGGAAAAATGGACAAACAAAAGTTCTTAGAAAGATGTAGGAAATGTCCGTGACTTTCTGTGTGAGGGCAAAAGTCAGTAGCAATTTAGTGAGAAAATGTATTACTTTCCAGGAGAGTAGCTATTTGGAGCAGTATTTTTTAAAGAAACAAGTCCAGGAGTTGTTCAATGGGGAGGAGGAGCTTCTGCTGCCCAAAGAGAGGAGAGGCACAGAACAAAGGCAGGATATGAGGTGTGATACAGGATATGATGGAAGCCAACAGGACAAGAAACAGAGATGGATCGTTGTTTTCCTTGGAGGCTGTGGAAATTTAAAGGTGATTTGTCATATGTGGATTGAACACTATTTCCTTTTCCCTGCTGCTGTTTTCTGTTGTGTTTTTTTTTTTTTTTTTCTTCAAGGAACACAGAGTTCAAAGCATTTTTAGGCAACATGCATTTAGTGGCAAGAAGTTTAAAGAGATACGTTGGGGGATGCCGGAAGAGCAGAAAAAGAGGCTAAGTAGAAATTTTCCTCCCCATACATAACTGGAAACATTCCAGTCAGTGTCAAACCAGAAGCAGCCTTCATTCTTTTCGTGCAGTTACCACATGAAGAAAACAAGTTTGGTCAAAACTGTCTTTTGGACTCATCACTGGGACTTGTCTTTGCAGTTGTACAGACAATTTCTTAGATTGTCCCCTCACACTTGAAAATGTGCTTTCCTACATGGGGCCTTTTCAACTGTCAAATGACATCCTGGCCTGTGTCAGAACAGTGTGGCCAGCAGGAGCAGGGCAGGGATTCTTCCCTGGCTGGTACTCAACACTGGTGAGGCCACACCTTGAGTGCTGTGTCCAGTTCTGGGCTCCTCAATTCAGGAAGGACATTGAGGTGCTGAAGCATGTCCAGAGAAAAACAACCAAGCTTGTGAACAGTCTGGAGCACAAGTCCTAGGGGGAGCAGCTGAGGGAGATGGGGTTGTTTAGCCCAGAGGAGAGGAGGCTCAGGGGAGACCTGGTCACTCTACAACTGCCTGAAAGGAGGGGATAGCCAGATGGGGGTTGGTGTCTTCTCCCAGACAATCAATGACAGGATGAGAAGACACAGTCTTAACCTGTGCCACAGGAGGTTTAAGCTGGACATTTGGAAGACATTCTTCACTGAAAGTGTGACTAGATAACTGCAATGCACTGCCCAGGGAGGCAGTGGAATCCAGAAGGTGTTTAAAAAAAGACTTGATGTGGCACTCAGTGTGACGCCCTAATTGACGTGGTGGTGTTTGGTAGTAGTTTGGACTTGATAATCTCAGAGGCCTTTTCCAAACTCATTGATTCAGTGATTTTGTGATAAAAGAGTATCTATCTAAAGGTCTTCTTATCTGGAACAAAATTTAATAAATCCCTTAAGATCTGGAAACCCAGTTCTGGAAAACAGGGTGATTTTTAGTATCTTCAAACTTCTATCTGTGGCAATACGGGACACTTCCCAGTAGGCCCATTCTGAATCCTTTGGTAACAATGAGTAATTTGTTGTTATACAAAATGTACTATTAAATTTTTTGTGTTTTGTCTTTTCTATCATTTTACTTTGGGGCTTAATGAAATTTGAACTTGGATTGCTTCCATCCAAATCTGGATCATTAATTCTGTTTGTGTGATGGTTTATGCTCCAGCTCTTTTTGTTTGTTTGTTTGGTTGTTGTTTTGCTTTGTTTTGTTTAGTGTTGTTTCTTCTGGCAGTAAAACATAGGTTTAGGTGGAGCTTGGCTTGTATTTGAACTCTGTTGCAAATCTGTATTACAATAGCATGTGAACGCTCTTCCATCGTTGCCCCAGCACAGATGATGTCTTACTTTACTCTTTCTGACATATTCAAATACTACTTTAGCTTTTTTTTCTCCTTTTCTTTTCTTAGCCTCACAAAGATAAAAAAAAAATCTGAACCAAACCAAAAACAAACTAAAACACACACACAAAAAAAACCCAACAAAAAACCAAACCAAAACAAACAAACAAAAACAAACAAACAAACAAAAAAACCTGCAAGAGAGTTACAATCCACTGCAGGATGAATAACTCAATTGTTAAAAAGAGTGTCAAGGAGGAATACCAAAACATCTTTTGGGATCTTGTCTGTGCAGACCAGTGTAAAAATATTGTGGTTATGTTTAAAACAAAATTAAAACTGAAATATCTTGAGGCAATATAAATCCAGCTCTACAGTGCAGTGCCCTACATTTCCTTGTACTCAAAAAGTTTTAGGATCTTCATTAATGCTAAAGATATTAAAAGGAGTAGAGAGAATATTTATTTAAAAATCCAAACATAATTTAATAGCAACATGAATTTGCCATGCTCCATCCCCCGGGGCATCCCGGGGCTGTCCCTGACTGGGGAGAGCAGGGCTGGGTTCTCTGGCCTCTCCTGCAGCCCCTCAGCTCTGGCTGTGCTCGCTCTTTGCCAGATGCAAGCCATGGACCAGACACAGGAGCAGAAGCCCACCCGTGGCCGCTTCCGCAGAACACTGAAGGTACCTGCAGCCATCCCCACCTGGGCTGGGCTTGCTGTCCCTGCTCAGCCGAGCTCCACACTTGGAGCACTCCATGGAACATGCCTCTGCTGTTCAAGTCAACAACATAATTAAAAACACACAATAAAGGAAGTCTCATGGTTAAACAGGTGGGGAAGTTTGAGCCTTAAGAGGAACAATGCATTGGTAAAAGAGTATTGGGAAAAATTGGTGAAACAATGATTGTGAAAGAGTAACAATACACAATTGTGCTGCTGTTGGCATGGAGGAGGCATCAAAAGCTGTTGTGATGGCATCTCAACAACAGGCCGAGCATGAGATGATGTCTTAACTTGAAAACTCCTCTCAACAGGAAGAGATGTCAGGCCTGGCTCTGGGGTAGAGGGGTGAGAAGGACAAAGTGCATGCCCTTTTGATGCAGGGGATGCCCAGAATGTGCAGGGCCTGCCTGCACCACCCACCTGAGCACCATGATCTATCTCCATCTTCTACTCATCGGCTATTCACCAATCAAAGGGTAGGTATACAGTCTTTGCAACAGCAACTAATTAAACAAAAACTGGCTTTGCAATCACAAGTACTTTTCAGATTTTGTGCATGGGAATCCTCTAAAACCTGTAACAACTTTAATTTTAGAAGAGCCAACTTGAGTGTGCTCTGAACCCAGCTGTGAGGGATTCCATGGCAAGCGTCCACGCTGGGCAAAGGAGCTTGGAATGCTGGAAGTTTTCAAGAACAGCTTCCTGAAAGCACAGCATGTGCTCCATCCCTACGCAGGATCAGGAAGGCCACAGAACCAGAGACCATCCGGGCTTAGCAGGGAGCTTTGGATGTGCCCAAGAGCAAACGAAGCAGCAGCACAGCGGCCGAGACTCAGACACAGGAGCGAGTCAGCGTCCAGAGCGCTGTCCAGCAGTGCCAGGATCCCCGGTGCGGTTGTGGTCGCCACAAGTCTGAGGAATCGCAGCCCCTGCCTCAGACCCAGTCAGAAAATCAACCAAGTGAGAGCAGAGGGAGAGAACCCTTCCAGTCTCTCTTGGGCATGGCCGCAAAGCAGCTCCTGCTTCTTCTTTCTCTGCCTGTGTTTGGGGTATGCTGATGGCGGAGCCAGCCAGCTTGTGCTCTGTGTTCCAGAGCCTGTTGAGAGCGGGCATGAGAAGTGCTGCGTGCGTAGTGGAGAGTTTTCTATGTTTCTTCTGTCATTTGGATTTCAGGAGAAGTTGAAAACTTTTATTTTTAAATGATTATTGTTTCATTCTATTACGATAATTGAAGTGTTTTGCAAGGTGTTTTGGTACCATCTCAATGCTTAACAAAGCCTGTAAAGACTTAACCTTTACTAGATACTTATATGCAGTGCTGTAGGTTTTTTTTTTTTTTTGTCCTTTCAGCAAGACTGATATTTGTTATCATATTTTTAGCTAAAAATAGTATTCATGATATTTTTCTATCACTGTCCAAGGCAATAATTGTTTGGTGGTGTGCATAATATATTTTGTTACTGGTAAATGTGAGGTTTTAAATTTAGCATTGCTTTTCATCAGATGTCATCTGAATCCAATATACATTCCTCATCCCCTTTACCTATAGTGGTTCAAAGGACAAAGGTTCAATTGATTAGAATAAATAACAGTACTTTTTATTTTTAGCTCCTGCTATAGGTTTTCCATATCAAGATGTCAGTGAACTGAACAGATGGAGGTAAAACCTCTATGACAAGGGTGAGGTAATATTTTTCTCTGGGCAAGAACAACAATACAACCCTACCTCACAATGCTTAGTGGATGGTTCAATTTACCTTTCAGTGTGTGGTTTCATTCTCTTCCATGTTAATCATTCTAAGAGACAGCCCACTCAAAACTGTTAATTTTCAGCAGGGTTTCTAATGGGAAAATATTCATCCATAACAAAAAAGGGATAGTGAAATGTGCTTCATTTTCAGCATACACATAAACATTTTTTAGTTTTCATTCAACATTTTTAGGTAAAAACAGGACAGGGATGCCCCCTAGATTAAACTGTATTCGTTAACACTGTGAAGAATGAGTTTAAAAAAATAATGCAGAATTTACTTTTGTTTAATTGGGTTCTTAAGTTGATATTGCATTGCAATTTAAAATTCAACAACAAAAAAACATGTATGTCTTGTGTTAGACTGGAAAGGTCTTTGTACATTAGTGTACAGGACTGCATCATTTAAGCTGCGTCCACGTTTAGAGGGAGATGAAAAGCACAGACTATGGGATGTATTTTTCAACTTCTGCAAAGTGTGTGTACTTTAAGCAAGGTACACACACTTATGATTCTGGAGTTTGATTTCCTTCTTGGGTGATTAAATCCCTTCACAAAGGTGGTCTCAGTCTCCCACAATAATGTGGTAGTTATCACATTTGCCTTTAATATGAGTGAGACAAGTTTAATACCTCCTTTTTCAGAAGTGGATCCAAATCCACATCTCAGGTCTTTTGGGAGAGCACCCAGAACACCTGCCCCCATATGGTATTGCAGCCCTGACATGGAGAGGCAATGCAGAATCCTAGTTCTTGCCAGAGGCAATGAAGTTCACATTAACTCTGTTAATGAGTTACATGGTAACACATACTTAGTTTTGCTAGTAAAACATCATTTATTATCAGTGTCTGATGTACAAAGGCCCATATCAAGTTGATCTTCACTGAGGAGGTGAAGAGTTGTGCATAAATGGACAGTTTGGTTTTTCTCATTGCACAGCTATATTCTATTATGATTTTTCAATTTTCTTTTAAAAATAATTGTTTTCCCCTAAGAAATTGTATCTTTTTACATGAAGACAGTACAATGTTGGGAAAATTTCTCAGGTATCATGACCCTAATCTTTCTCCCAAATACTGTAATCCACAAGTCCCTGCTCTTTTATCTGGACTAGTATTGTATATCCTGATAGCTTTCTTTCTGTTCTTATTATCCAAGCAGCATTTCTTTTTAGTTTCTATCTACTTTCAGTTTCCATTAGAGCTCTGAGATTCATTCTCGCTCCTCTATCTCCTACAGATTGTCCTCAGGCCACCTCATCTGCTCCCATTAACAGATGGTATCACTAAATACCACCCCTGAACTGACACCTTCTAGATCTTCACATTGCACTTCACCTTTCACTGTCAGTCTGCTTTCTGTCACTGCTGTGCTGCTGCCAACTCAAATTCAGACTGGCAAACTCATGTTTATGCTCCAAAGCCCTGCACATCTCCAGTGAAATGTGATTTGAGTGGCAGATTACCTCTCCTCCATCCCTTTCAATGATAAACATACAGCCAGTACTGCAAGAGCAATGATAATTTTCTCTTTCCTGTGGAAGAAGCTGCAAAATACATAGTCAAGGTTCAGTTTTGCTACATGAGAAGTTTCCAGTTGAATGGTCAAGATGGAAAGACCCTTTGTGAAAAGCACTGCTGATTTTAGGATCTCCTGGTGGAAATCCAAGTGTTGTGCTGTTGAGGAAATCATGCAGGCACAGCTTTTTTGAGACCATTGATGCTTCTAGACAGCTCATAGTTTTATTTCTTGGTCATTATGTTCAGTTAGTCCTTGTAAGGGAATGATGGCAGGGCCTGCCATTATCACCAGGTAGATAACATCAATTCTAATGTCAAAGGCTAAATGATATTGCAAGTAGCAGTGAGGAAGATTGCTGTGTGCTGCATTTTTATTACAGATACTGTATCATTGTAATGTATACATGAGGGCTTCCTGGTGCCCTTCAATTGATCAAATTATGACATATGGGACTGTTGAAATAATTATGAGTTGAGAATACAAATATAAAGATTCTTCAGAATTGACTATATTTCTGTAACACATTATTAAAATGTTCATGTCAGCAGATACCATTGATTGTACTTGATAGCGTGTTATGCTACTGTTCCATTGAACTGGCAGAGATACTGGCAAAAAATGGTTAGTTTTTTTAATAGAAAGGGACTGGAAATATATTTCATGTTCTCACTTTGTCTCCTTACTTATAATTTGACTTTGTACGTATATTCTTTAAGGGTAAATATTGACACCCAGGACACTTCTGAAGAATGTATAAGTATAAATAAAACAATTGTTTAAAACTTTGGTTTTCTAAATGTGATTGGTCAATAGAAAAGCGAATCAGCTCACTGTATCTTGCATGGTGAATAATCTTCCTTGCAATAATGCTTACATCTGGAAAGTCACCGGCCATCCGTGGCCACATGATAAATCATAACACAGATTTATTTTTTCTCTGTAGCCTTAGAAGATATAATAATTAGGATACAATTTTGCTTTATTCAAAGCAGTGTAGTATAAGACTGACTTTCTTAAAGCCATTCTTTAATTCATTCATCCTTTATCATAAACAGATTTAAGTTTTTAAAAGACTTAAAGTCTTCTGATATAGTCTTCTAGTACCCCTTCCAGTTTCCTCACCTTCGTCTTCCTCAACATTGCTGCTCTGATTCTCTGAATATGAAATTTTCTATGATTTTCTGCCTTGTTCTAGTGCTGCTCTCAGTGAAGTCAACAATGGCCTAGTATTCACACACTCACTATCTAGAAATTTATTAAAGATCTATGAAAAATTTCTTCTACATTGGTAAAGATATTAATATGTTCTGTATTTAGTAGGAAGATTTTCCTTCTGGGGAAGTGTAATTAAAGTGTAATTCCACATTTCTTTCCTTGAAATGGGCTTATTACCTATGAAAGATGTTGTGGCCTAAAACTTGAAATAACTGAAGAATAACTACTTTTACCAAATTGGGAAGAAAATTTGCTGAGCTTCATTCACTTTGGTTTGGGGTTATTTGTTTGTTTTGTTTGTTTGGGGGTTTTTGTTTGGTTTTTTGTTGTTGTTTTTGGTTTTGTTTTTGTGTTCTAAACTCTTTTTTTTCCCCCTAAACATGGGGTAATCTAGCAAGAGTCATTGTCTTTCCAGTGCTTCATCCTGTTTTTCAATGCAGACTTAGGTGAAAATGTCTGTCCTCAGGTTTTGTTCAGGTGAGGGAAGGCAATGGAAGAAAAAAAGAGCAGGAAAGTGTGTTTCCAGTGATTACAGCAAAATTACCTTGTTATTCCCTATTCCCTTTGTTATTGAGATAAACATGTGCTAATTCCAGTAGTTGGCCTTCTGCCCCTGTTCTTAAGCTCTGGAAAAGTTCTTGCGCACAAAGCCCAGTCTTGCCCTCCCCCTGGAGTGCTGGTATACCAGCAATTAGCTGCTGATTCAGTCTTGAATGCCAAGCTGGAAATGACAATTTCAATACCATTTCACTCAAAGTTCAATGCTGTTCAGCTCAACCCTTTTCAAAGCGCTTTAGACTTTATTCAAAAAGAATAAAGAAAATACTTTCCTTAAATAGCTCTTCTTACCTCCTGAGAGGGGTCCTTTGTCATTAAGTGACACTCTGACCTCTGATCTTTTTTGTTTGATTTAGGAACTACATGTGATTTTCTGTTTATCTCATGAATACTGACTGTCCAAATAATAGAGTTTGAAAGTACTGTCTTAAAACCCCCCAGGCTTCCAAAAGCTGTACACTACTTTTCAAGAGGATATTTCTAGACCATCTTTATGCCACAGTTTAGATGCAGTCCAGCTTCTAAAGGTACTTAGGCAAATTTCTGAGACACTAAAACTATAGTCTTATTGTAATTTTCAGCATCAGTTAGATTCAGAATAAGTTTCTGTTACCTTAATGGTTCAGATCTAGTTTCTAGTGCATGAGATTCATATTTGCCAGTTCCATAAGATTCTAAAAAGAAATTGAAATCATTAGTGCAAGGACATGGAACTCTACTCGATGCATTCACGATGCTTGTGATTAGGCAGTGCTTTTCAAACATTGCCTGCAAAAAACAATTACACATACTGTAATTTTAAATATTTTCTAACGTTATGGAACATAAATTTCTACAGGAACATTACATACTAATTTACATAAAATGAAAAAGAGAAAGAAAATGGCTGTTTTAAACCCAAACATTTAACAAACTAACTCAAAATATACATTACATAAATGCAGCATGAAGTAGTGTGACACAATAAAGTAACGGTACAGAATAAAGTTGGTATGTTTTTGAATTCAGTGTCTTTAAGGTTTTTTTTTTTAGTATGTTGGAGCATGTCCTCAGAGATAGAGTAAGAATTTGAGTATAACTTTAGACACTTTTTTCTTTTCCATTTAACAACAAAGCAATATTTATATTTGCTATGGACAGCTACCCTTCAGGTGGAATGCAAGTCTATATGTGAAGATTCTTGTAATATTTTTGGGAAAGTGACTTAGTAGACTTCATTTAGTTCTATCTAGACATTAACATTTGGATAGAAAGGAACTTAAAGGAAACGTATTTCACAAGGACTGTATCTGTCATAGGCAAATTTGATACTAAGATTCAAGAAAAGTTTATTCTTGGGTGAAAGTTACTGATTATGCAGTTTTTCATTTATTGTAAGCAGATTAATCAAGCATGAAATATAGAACTCTATTATTAGCACAAAATAAAAAGGTGACTGGTTGAGTTATGAGAAATAGGTCACAGATGTTTTACATTCAGGTTGTAGTAGAAGTGGACCATTAGTATTACGGAGAGATCACACTTCTATATTTGCTATATAAAAAATATATCAAGAACCATCAGAAATCCTGACAGCAACAGCCAACAGCAGTGCCAAGGAGACATGAAATTACTGTGGAAGTGGGATTAGTTTAGGTCAGGAAAAAATAGAAATGTTCCCAAAAGTATCTTCTGCAATGAACAAACATGTATTTTAGCAAGAAAAACTACAGCCAGGAAGAAAGAACTCATCATACTGTGTCTAAAAGATGTGGAAATACAGGAGAAACTTCCAGAGAGTTTTCCAGGCCATTCTTGACTTAGTTGATAGAAATTCATGTGACATATCCCAGAATTACATTTTATATGGCTTTATAAATTCATACAAAACAGCAGATATCTGATAGCTTACAACTGGACATTCCATATACTCCTGAGTAGGTTCACAGTGCTGGGATGAGAACAGGGTTAATAACTGCTTTATTTTACCCTTCTCCCAACTGCAAATGAATGCAAGATCAATGGTACCATTACTGGTCTTTTTTCTGCATCAAAGTATTTCTGACAATGTGCACAATGAGAGTAAGAGGGTGATTTGACCTCTTTATTGTAGTAGGATGTGGCAATTAATTTTTTATTGTAATTTCAATTAGCTTTTCTCTTTCCATAATGTTTTACCCAAATCCTCTTTTTAAGGTCTTACTGAGGTTACCAGAAAAGATCATCTAGGCATGACTGTGTTAAAAAGTAGAGGTAAAGAAAACAAATTATTTCTATTGTGTTCAAAATTGAGGTCCCTTTAGGTTAACTGAATCAGATTCCTGGAAGAGATGAAGACTTTCCACATCATGAAGAATCATTCAGAGAATTCTAATTGAAAAAAGAAAGACACCAGCCTGTGATAAAAAGAATAAGATACCAAGATTAGTACAACTGAGCAAAAAAACCTGAAACAGATTTTACAGACTGTTGCCTTTATGACCCCTTATAAAAGAAGAATTGCCAAATGAAAAACAGTAGAGAAAACCCTGCAGATTACTTTACATTTAGCTGTCTAACATCCTGGACCAACCAAAGAACAAAGGAATTAAGTCTTACATTTAGAATCCTTATGCATTGGAAATACTTCAATTTTAGCAGAAGTGTTAAAGAAAAAGCTACAGCAAAACAAAAAACGTTTCTCACAGAGAAAATTTTGAATTTCTTTTCTCAGTAAACGTTTGCTAAGTTTAAGGGTGTTTGCCTTGAAAAACAGTTATTTTTGTTATGCCTGTCTTCCTGAAAAACATAGTGATTAACTGAGATGTTATATTATTAACGAAAACTTAAAGCACTCTTTTTCCAATCTTTAGCCTGCATCATGCAGAACTCGTTTTGTAATAGCAAAATGAGCAAATGTATATATGTTTAATATAGGGAATCTGAATTTATTAGCCCTTTTATAAGTGGTAAACCAACATTCACACTTAAAATCAGCTTTACTCAATACCAGCTGTGTTCAAAAATATAACACTATTGTGGGGTCCTCTGTGAAAATGTATGTAATTTCTGAAACTTGGTCTCTGGGATGTGAATGCATTTAAGGAGGAGTTCATAAATTGCATAGTAGTACTTTCTGTAATGATGTAACTCATTCTTACAGTTCTGGATAAGATGCCAATAAACCCATTTGCACAATCATAAAGCCAATATACCTCACAGGGCATTTAAGTCTGTCCAAGAAAGGAAGAACAGGTAAATGTGTGCCTGTGCATGTGCCTTTGTTGCAGGAAAGTGTTTACCAACTATTTCAGTGGCACTGAGCTCCTTTCGTGAAGTGCAGGGGAAAATAAAAAGAGAAGGCCTATTCCATACTGAAATGAGGCTTTGAAAGGACAAAACAGGAAGAAATTAATTGTAGCTTAGGGTCTCATGCCTACCCTCTGATTTGCAACAACCACAGAGATTGTCTGGAATTCACAGTCAAAATGAATGCAAGTCCTTCAAGTGCGGGGCATCCTGCCACCCTTGGGAGTGAACACTCTGTATGTGCTGGGTTTCCAGCCTGGGATAACAGTGCTGCATAATGGATAAAATTGCTCTCTGGGGTTTGAAACACAAATCTGTACCTCCAGAAAAGATGTATTTTCCTCAGTTCTTATGTGGCCTATAGGGGTATTGCAGAGAAGAAAAATGTCAACCAGCTCCACTCTTAATCAAAGGCAGTTGCCATAGTAATAGAACCTCATTTTTGTGTTAATGGGGGTCAGACCCTGGTGTAGTTCCCAGCTATCTCTTTTTCAGTGTCTCATGGAGCTACTCTCTTGAACTTTGCAGATGCACACCAGGTAATATGAGTCCATTTTTACTTTTTTAATAATTTAAAAGAAAATAGCTCAAAGAACATCATTGTTACTGCTGTACATCCCTACATGAACAGCTCAAGCAAATAAATAATTCCTCTAAAAAAATTGCACACATGCATTTTCTCATCTATATTTACATACCTGAAAGTAATTAAAATCTGTGATTATTCAGTGATAACAGGCTGATACAAACATAAGGACAACTTTCTTCTGTTCTATATTCTCCCATAAACACAGTTTGGCCATCCAAAAGAATCGTTATTCAGGGAATTCTTCCAGGGAAAGAGAGTGTAATGCTGCTGATGGATCCTGCTTTTTCTACATGCAGCAGTGAGTGGCACCATGGCTGTCAGGTATGCACTTGGCATTAACTGTGCTTTTTATCCCATTTAGCTATCAGGTTTGACTATTTCCTATGCTATCATTTGTCATCTGTCTGTGACTAAAATGGTTGGCTGCTCTGCTATCATATCACACTTTTAAAGGTAAACCTTGACTACATTAATGACTTGATTCTTTAATTAGTCAATAAGTTATATTGGCTTGCTGAGCCCACAAAGGTGACTTGCTAAAAGTCACCAGTCTTTGTTAGAATGAGCATGCAGATAAAAACACTTTTTACAAAAAAATGGTTGGTTTTCCTCACTCTCCTTTTAAAAACCATTTTTTTTTTTTCAGATTCTTGGATATACTGATTTCTGTAGGAACAATGGGGTTTTTTTAATGAAGCTGTAATTCATTAATATCCTCATGCATTTGTGTTCTGTCTGTTGATGGCTATGTACATATAGAAAAAAATGAATATCATAGCTTGTCATACTACATAAAGTCCTTCTGATAATGGTGTTTTTAGCAACAGCCCACTGTTTACAGGATGCACCTGTGACATTGGCAGTAGACAAAAAAGGCCTTAAGACGCCACCACTGAGCTACATGGGAAACTCAGAATACTGTTATTGAGGGCAGTAATGATCAATGCTACTTTTAATATCTAGTTTTCAAATGCCGTCATGAAAAGTGGATTCCAGAAACCCTAAATAGATAACACATCTGATTTCCTTGCTGTTAGTCTAAAACTCTTGGATAGTAGCACCTGCAGCAGTTCTTGAATCTAATTCATAGTGATAAAGTACATACACTGCCTTCCCTGATTTATGGAATTTCACTTCAAGATCACGATTCCCTTTAATGTGTTTACAAAAGAATTTAGGGGATTTGATGTGACTATGAGTAAATTCAATTTTTACAGAAGTGTCCTAAAATGCTTAAGAAAAGTCAATATGCATCTGTTTCTGGATCCTTGTTCAAATTAAACAAATAAACTTTCGGGACCTTTATCTGCCAAATTGGTGCCGAATTAATTCCTTGGGTCTTAGAAGAGTGATCCATTGATCTCTGGACTGTTAGCACCAGCTGAGTATCCTCCCTGCTGACCAGCTGTTCTGGTAAGTACTGATAACCTCAGATGACTTTCAGCTGTCAGCAGTCAGGTAATTCTTAGCACTGTTAGAGCAACCATAAAACATTTGAGAAGTTACACAGCATTTTTCAGTTGCCCACTGGTTAAATTGTCTTTTTCTTACTGAAATTATTTTGTATTTGAACTTAATTAGGTTCGTGTACCAATATAAATAGGGATTTAAACAGAGATACTTTCCTTTAACCTTCTGCCTTTTTAGTGGGATAAGAAGTAGAGATGTGAAAAGATGGGGGTTTTTGTACATAGTAGGGTGTTATTATGCTTCTTAAAATCTTTTTTGTTGTGTTTTTTTGTTGTTTGGGATTTCATTTTTTTACTATTTCAAGTTCGGGGTTTTGAGTTACTAATTCATTAATAAATCTCTTAACAGTAAGATTTTTTTTTTTTATTTTACTTTAAGAAAAATGAAAAATAGATCAGGAACTAAAAAATGTTCTAAATCTAGCAGGAATGTCTTTGTGGCTTGGAGAAGAAACCAGAGTAAAATGCTCATGAGAATTTGGACTGTACCCTCAAAATGGTTAAGAAAGGTAAGAAATAGAAACAAGAGGGCTCTACTGCTTGTTTTATATTTGTTTGTGTACTTGTAGTTTGTTGCTGTGGGGTTTGTTTTTTTCTTTGCTTTTGCATCATATGTTGATTTAGTGAGTTCTTGTGTATTTTTTTTTTTAATTTTTATTGTCTAGAAACTCATTGCTTTTTGGAATGCTTTCGTAGGGCCTGATGGCTATTTGGTTTTGTTGCTATGGGCATCTGAAGAAGTGAAAAAAGTATTTACTTGATTAGCATTGGTTTTAGGGATTACTTTTCTAGTCTGCATTAAAATAAACACAAATTTTGAGTTTAGTGTTTCCCTTCAAGGATGTGAACATGTTTTAGTGAAGAAACTTGTAGTGCAATTTGGTTAAGTAGCGACTCAGGTTTTTAAGAGTGCTTCTGTTGACTATGAATTTAATTGCTATGTTGAATGTGTTCTTCTTGCTGGCTATAAGTTGTTCTTGAATATGGACTTTGTGCCTGCCTTCCATGTGTTTTGCCCTGATAATTGACCTTGCACCTGTTTGTTGACTTTGGATCACTTCATTTTCTTGCTGGAGGTGTAATGTTAGATAATGTAGTTATGTTTTTGATTTTTTTTCTGGTGATCATGCTACCAGATTAGTTTCCCATGACAAGCAAAAGTAATTATTTTGGATTTGGCATAGACATATTTTTTTTCAGTTTTTTTGTAGGGTTTTTTGAGTTTTTAAAATTGATTTTCTAGATCTTTCATGCACCTGAAACTGTGAGGCGAGGTAATATGCAATGACATAGAATAAGCATGCTGTTTCAGTTAAAATGTTTTAAAATCATAAAATGTTGCTGTTGGCATTGTTTTATGGTACAATTGATTGGTATTCTGGAGAATTATAGTCTCGTTATAGTTTATATATTAATTAGGAAAGGTTTCTTTTTTTCTGAGTGATACAACCTAGCAAAATGAACCCAGAAGTGTTTGTGCTTCATTTGAGATATGAAAAAAAACATTTCTAACTTTTATTCTGAGCAATCAGAAAGTCAAATACCTCTAACACCCAGAGATGCTTTGTGCTATGCATATTATAACTTGTTTCAAATTAGTATCAATTTTTTTTTTCGATATGTGCATATCCTCTAATTCCAAAATGATAAAAAACACTGCTCCACTTGGAAAAGAATCTACTTTTAGCAGGTGGTAGTTCTGGATTTCAATAAATTATGATGATGCAAATATAATAGCAGATGTTGAATATACTTATTTGCAGTGGAAATTTTAAGAAACAATTTTGCTTGGACTATCGGGATTACCTATAGTAATAGCATAGGCATTATGCATTTAGGGTACACAGGCTATTTTGTTTCCTTGTTTTTGTTTTGTGCTAACAAGCTGAGAGTTTTTTTTTCTAAGAGAAATAGCAATTTAAGATAGTAATAATTCAAAATATTTCATGTGCATTGATTAGTTCTGCTTTTATTTTTGTCAGGTTTTCATAAAGAAAAGTGCTTCAATGCTGTATTCATATAGATGAGAACTTAATGCAGTGTGCACTGCAGGCAGAGGAATACAACAGCAGAGACTTTTGTATCAACTTCCTCTCTCATCTCTGACACTCCATATTGGTCTTTTAGACTAATGTTGATGATTTTAAGGCAACCAGCAGTGATCTGTGAAGCAGAAATGGTGGGGAAAACAAGAGAAAAAGCACTGAATCTTGATTTCAGAATATGAGTGAGCTCTGAATGGCCAGGAATATGGGAATGCTATGCAAGATGCTTATGTTATAGTGTATAAGAGCCAAAGCAGTAATATTATTCCACAATATACTTCTTTTAGATTATCCACAACTTGAAATGAATCTCTGAAATTTTATAGTGAAAAACAGGAATGAAAACAACCTTCCCCCCCCCCCCCCCCCTTTTTTTTTTT
>VXBN01005711.1:846798-882702 GCA_013397395.1 Sinosuthora webbiana | reverse complement strand
CCCCCGCTTTCTTTTATCCTTTTTTTTTTAATTTTTTTTAATCTTTCTAAACAAGAATAGGCTCAAAGCAGTACAACTGACAAAAATCTGCTAAAACTGACTTTTTCCTGGTTTGTAGAAGGGCATTTAGCACTGTGTTAGTACCATGTAAAGGCTATTGAACAAGAGCATGTCCTTAGTTTCAGAGGAATGGCATAGGAGAACATCTGAAACACTCTGGTTTTCCCTGCTGTTGTATGGTTTCACTAAAATCAGGAATTGTGCTGGACTTACATGATTTCAAGCTCAAACTTCATTCTTTCACAGTAGCTCTCTGAACAAAAAGTTTTCTTGTGACAGTGATCTATCTTTCAATAACAGAAATCTGTTTCAATGAGGATGTGGTATCCCAGCTGCAACGTGAAATGGAGTTGCCTTTATGAAATGTAGAATTTCGTTAATGAACTTGGACACATGTCTGTGTATGGTCAGTTGGTCTGCACAGGCTCTTGGAGCAGAGCATTACTAGAGACATGAAAAGGGTAACAGATGTAGCTAGGCATAAAGGCACTGAATATAAGAGGACTATGAAAATATAGCACCCATTCGCTTGAATCTCTCGCCAGGTTTGCAGGTCTGTGCTTGGAAATACTCTCTGTGGCACCTACCCTTCAGGAAATTGAATGAGTCAGAATATGGCTTCAATTCTCATGGCTGGGTTTCCTGGCACACATGAAAGAAGACGGTGGGAATTTACATGGGAGCATGCTAAACGTGGTTTAGTAAACAACTTACAGTTGCTTCTTGATCAGAATCCAGTAGAATGATTCTAAGTTTATAAAAGTTATTTTCAGAAGAGAAGGTATTTCTCCCAAGAGTGTGCCTTACACCATGTCATACACATACCAAAATCAATATTGTCTGGTATATCTCTGTGATAGTTCTATGGTAGAAGTTTGCGAAACTGGGAGAGGGGAGACACACGTGACACAACACATCACACCACAAAACAACAAATGAAACAGCAAAACACAAAACCCAACTTGATAGTAGTAACTAGCTAAAAATTCTAGTATGAATAACCACGATGTTTAAAGAACACTAGTAATTCAAAGGTTGTATCTGGTGATTAAACTGGACAGCAAACTTCTGCTGAAGGCTAGGAAAGAAGGAGATAGGCACACCTGGCTAGGAGCCAAGGACTCTTCTGGATTGATACTAACTTCTGTTTGAGATGGCAGAGAGTGATAAAATTTTAGCCATTTCTGATTTTCTAAAGTAATTTTTCAGTCTATGAAAGCAAAACTCTTATTCAGCCAAGAAACTGTATGTATTACTTGCATACTGAATTCCTTTTATTGGTATTTCTGTCAAGTGCAAGCCACTGTGCATGTTAATGTAATTTGTTTATAACATTCATGATTCACTCTGTGATCATTCACAAGGAAAGTGCTCTATAAACATTAAAGATGACCTGTGACTAAAGCAATTTATCTTATGCTGCCTGCAGACTTCTCTGCAGTGTAGGAAATGGGATTGGATCCCATTTAGCCCTTGTTTATCCACTTCTCACAACTTGCAGTACAATAAGAAACACTGTGAGGTGATGTTTTCACAACTCTTTTATGTTACTGCTTTCTATGTTTTCCCCTTATGTACAGACATAGCAGTATATAAAGATAAGGTATTGTACTTTATTCTGCATTCTTGTTAGAAAGAAGATGAAGAAAAGACATCCAGATGATGCAGAGACTGTTACCATTCACATAAGTCTGAATATGTCTTGGGGGATATTGGAGAAGGGGCTCAGAGGTACCTGATGCTTTAAATTTGTAGTTTGATTGTTATTTTGCTTATTAAGGCTGAGTCACTAGAAGGGTAAGTTGTTATATTTTAAGTATATTGGCTCCAGGGGACAGAAGAGATTTACTTCTGTGCTGGTTTTAACACCAGCCAGAAACTAAATTCCAAATAAGATCTCACAGCTCTAGAGTTGCAGCCAGTTTTTCCTCCCAAAACCACCCCTTCCTGATGATAAGGTGCATGGTGTAGAACAGCAGCTTGGCCATGCCCACACAGTGCTCAACTCCACATCTTCTCTCAACCAAGACAACTTCCAAATCTTGATCTTGATTAATTCTGTTTTGTGGTGGTTTTTTTTTTGTTTGGTTTTTTTTTTTTTTGTTTTGTTTTGTTTTGCCTAATGGCTTGTTGTAAGAATGTGCAGAAGAAAAAGAGGTGGGATAGAGCGTAATCCTGAAAGCCTTCAAAAAGACTAAGACTCTTTCAGAAGAGAGGAGGCAGTTGTCCATAAGGTTTTTCATGCCAAGATTGTCTTTGCTCTGAATATATCCAGATAGCCATAAGGATAGCCTAACTTGAATATTCCAGCACCCTCTGGATATGATTTTTTCTGAGTTTATTATGATGCCAAGACACATCTTTGATCTAAATATATGAATAGATTCTAAAATAAGCTTAATTTTGAATTTTTACCATACTTGCCAAATTGTTTTGTTTTATATATTCAAGGTGCCTTTATTAGCCTGATGTTGTGGTGGATGTGATGTTCTGAGATTAAAAACATGAATTGATCTCCAGGTTTTGTTTATAAAAGGAATTCTTTAGAGCCTCACGATGTTACTTTTGTAGAACAAAACACAGATTATAATTTGAACCTCAGTGATTCTGAGGTGTCTACTAATATCGTGAAAGATATCTTAAAAGAAGAAAGAAGTTTGCTTTCTTCTTCTGGCCTAGATGAAATCCCTTGTGCTGTGGAAGTCATATGCATGCTTCTTTCAGCCTTCTTTTTTCTAGAAACCTATCATTGCAATTTTATTGATGAGGCAGTTTTCAATAGTTTCCCTTTCCTTTATTCACCTGCTCTTGTCCCAGCCCTCTTAAACATGGCTACTACAACTGTTCTCTGTTGCTTTGGAGTGGCTAAAAAAGTAATTGTGAAGCAATCTGACTTCAAACATAATTCCTCCCTATTCTAATAGTTATTTCATGAACATTGGCTCATGAAACAAAATAGTTTTAAAACAATGGAATTTGAAAAGTCCAGCAATATTATTTACTTTGTCTCTATGATTTCCTTTGTTATTTGTCATGACTGTACTGTTTCGTCTCAGTATTTGGCCTGATTTACGTGGCAGTGATGGTTATGTTGCTCTTTGCTCACCACTCGGTTGCTGATTCTCCAGAGTAACCTTGAAGAAACGGTCAATAGCTGTTCAGTCTGTGCTCCTGTTACCGGAAGGTTTTGAAGTCATATTCAGAAGGGGTTATTTTCAGTAATGTGGATAAAAGGGAGTTGGTGGGCTGCTCTGCCTCATGAATCTGTAGGAATTACAGAGGGTATGCAGTGGGTAACACTGTAAGTAAGCTGTGTATACAGAGCGAAGGAATGAATTCTAATGCTCCAATCTGTTTTTTATTTTAAAGAAAATTATAACATGGGAAACTTCATTCTGAAACAATCATTGAGATACTTTGTTTGTCCCTTTTAGAACAACCCTGTAATCACCGGTTTTTAAACAGAATAACCTCTTTTGATTTGCCTCTGTGACATCATTGTCATTTTTCAGTGGAAATGTTATGGCTCCAGGTAAAGAATAAGCTTCTAATGAAAAGAACTTGTTTCCATGCTAATATCCAACAGAACAAAAGTAAGAACTACAAAATAAGAAATTCAGAAATGCTTCTCATAGCAAGTTTTGTTGAAAATTAAACAGCTGCCTAGAGAGCCTCAGTAAAGGTTTTGACAAAAGGGTTAATGTTCTTGATTAACACATAGGAATGTACTTACAGTGAGTGCTGCAGAAATGCTTATGTTTGCACTTGTAACAATAGGATTTTTACTGTGCATTTCAATACTTTGAAGTGCCCCTCAAACCCAACCTCTCAGCCTTGGTCTTTGTTGTTACCTTCTATTACATGGTTTTGTCTTTCCCCCACTTCCTTCCTACTCTCATCCTTTAGGGGAAATGAAAATGGATGAAATTATGCCTATCGTGTTATGAAATTAGATGTGAAAGTAACCACACTAATTTATTACAGAGGAGAGAAGCATTTCTAATGCTAAAATAAATGCACTTCTGGAGGCCTTTTACCCACTTAACAGTTATCCAAATTATTTTGGGGTCATCATGGCTCTGTCCTCTTTGTGAATATCTTGGGCACGCAGAAATAATGAAAGGAATCACAAATAGAAGGAGCGAAGATATAAATAATTTGTAGGCCAACTTTTTTTTAGAAACACAGGTGTCAAACATCAAATACTTTGTCTTCAAAGTTTATATTTACAGAGGTGTGCCTAATTCAGAAGAAAAATTCTGGTAACTTTTGGGTTTGTTTGTTTGTTTTTTTCTGATTCTGTTTCCTTGAGGAAACATTACTTTAAAACAGTAAAAATTAAGCTTTTGGAAAAAGAATCCCATAGAGTCATTTAGGTTAGAAAAATATCTCTGGGATCATAGTCCAATATAAAAGCAGAAAGAACCTGAAATTCAGGTCAGCCAGAGGAGGTGATGACGTTTAAAATTTTTAGACTTTGCAAAAATCAGAATTGAAGGTTGTCCTAAAAGAATGTTGTGTGGTACATTCTTGTGAGCCTTATATTTTAAGCAAAATCCTGATGGTTTTCTGATGGGGAGAAATGCATTTGTTCCTGATCACACTGAAATGTATATACCTTTAGAGGAGTGGCATATATCAACATGTGAGCAGACAGGAAGACGAACACTTTGTATGTTACTCAGAATACATTATTTTTCTCAAGAAAGTTTTGGTGTTGAAAGAAACTGCTGTGTCTGGCAAAACTTGAGATGTCACTTTTTCCTCTATGTTGGAGTAGTTGTGTGAACCCTTTTTGTAATTTCTCTTTTGCTCCAGAATTTTAATGCAAATTCTTCTTGAAGAAAAGCAGAAGTCTCTCTGTTATTTCTGTATTAAGGCAGAGTCTCCTAATAAGTGCTCTCTGCATCTGTTGATGAAATCTGCCCCATACCAGCAGGAGGTTACAAGGACCTTGGGATATTATTAGCATGTATCTTTCCACTACTATGCTCCAGAAACTGTTGTGACACCATGTAATGAATATTTTTTCAAGCTGTCAGTATTCAGTTAATGTTCCCATTTAGCACTCCCTATACCTGAAGACTGCGTGATAATTTATTTTAGCATATCTCAATTTACTTTTACTCAGTTAAGGAAAAAACAAGCAACTATTGGGTTGAAATTGCTACATGTTTTGCAGAGTTTGTTCTTATTGCAGTTACATCAGAGGTAACCAGTTTACTTTAGGATGAAAAAATAGATTGGGGGGAAAAACTGACATGTGAAACCTGAAGTACCTAGGTGTGCAAGGACAGAGAGATTACCCAAAGCAAACACATCTGACACTGGAGGTGCCTCCTTTTCAATGCCACAGTTTAGTTCCCTTCCCTGTACTTTCAGCTCTGTGTTGCCCTCAGAGTCCTTTAGCTCAGGACTTACTAAAGCATATTCTCAGCTGAGGTAAAGTGGACATGACTAACAGCCACATGAGGGTGAGGAATGGACTGTGTTTTCTAGCCTTTATTTGTGACAATGTGTGTGTAACTCATTGCTTGGAGGCAGTTCTAGCAGTTCTGTTGGTAGGCTAGTTTTGAGTGAGATTGTCCTCCCACCTCTTACCAGGATAGCAGACCAGAAATCAAGGGTCTCTGATCAGATAAAACATTGCTGTGACTGGTGCTGTCAGCTGAATCTCTCTAAAAACCTTTTAGACATTCTGTAGTCTTGTGAGAGACAGGGGCTTATAAGAGTTACTATTTCTGGAGCCCAGCAGATGTTCACTCTTGTTAATGATGCCTGAGGCAGAGGTGAAAACAACCACTGTAATGTGCCCACTGTGTGTCTGCCACTTGGAAGTACTGCGTTACCACTGAGACTGAAAAATTTTTACATCAGCCACCTAAATGAAGTACAAGAGTGAAGGAAACAAGGATATCATTTAAGTATAAATGGACCAAATATAAAAAGACAGGCTTCCCTATTCTGTTCTGTGAAGATAAATTATAATCTTGACAGTTTCAGCAGTGATCTATTTGTATCCTGGATCCAACACAAAAACCCCAGTCCTGCTGACTGGAAGGGGAGGATGGAGAGTGATCCCTGGTTGCACTATTCTTCTTTCCATGGACCACTGCAGTTTGGGCCTTTCCAAAGCTCCTATTGCTCTATGTATATATATATGCCACAGAAATATATAAAGGTCAATTGTCATTAAATATGATTATAAAAGTGAGTGTGTAGCAAATGAATGACTCGTTGCCTTGTTCAATGGGCTACTGCATGATTTTTTGATCTTCGTTAAAATGAATGAGGCTGCTTTTGCTTTTCTCCTACTTTGGCTCTGGGCCTTTTAGAAGGAGGCTCTTGGCTGTGAGTACTAAGACTGGGAAATTCCCAATGCATGGATTTGAGCATGCAGAGGGGGATAGAGCAAACAGGCAACCACAGGAGCAGTGCAGACAGAGAAACAGATTTCTGGGCAGACCAAAAACTAAGCTGCCAGAGAGCAGAAGAAATGAAACCTTTATAAGGATTTAAGATGACTAAGAATTCAACTGTGAGAGCCACTGAAAGTATCAACACTAGAAAACAACTGGAAGAAAGGGTTCTAGGCAATACTGGACAGAGAGAACATTTTTGTCTGCTTCATCCATGAGTTTTAATCTTCTTTGTTTAGAGGCCTCTTGTTGCACTTTCCCTGAGACATGAGTCATTTTTAGAGAGTAAGAACACCTAAGGCAGTTTAAACTCCCATTGATGAAAATATGGTACAATTCTACCTCAAAGTCATACTTGTTGAGGGAAGATTGAGAATTACTGGAAGTAGGAAAGTATGATCAGGAATTACCATGTTAGCAAAAAAAAAAATAAAAAAAAATTGCTATTTACTGGATAATATCAATAAATAATTTCATATACTCAGACTTTACATTAACCATTTAACAGTTAACCTTTCTGGGCTTTGAAAAACGACATCTAACTTTTAAGAAATCTATTTAATTGGTTAAAATTAAAAACAAAAAGGTGATTGGCACAAATTCAGAGATATTTGCTTTTATTCTCTCAGTATTAACATTTACATTCAGGACATCTCTGTCTGACACTCATAAATGTTGCTAGCTCATACTACTCCTCCACAGGACAACATCATTTTAAAATCCCTTATTTTGTAGCTCATAGTCAACCTAATAATATAAACAATTTAATTCAAATGCCAGCTAAACAATAACTTTATTTTGTCCTTGCACTGTATATTTTCAACACTTCAAACTTATTTATTATGGTGTTTCCAAACACAATTTCTTATTCTTTTCTGATGACATTTGAATTATTGAAAGATTGCATCTTGACTGCAAAACTCACAGAATGTCTGAAAGAATCTAAATCTATTTCAGGCAGTATAAATAATTCATACTCAATTCTCCTCTCAGCTGTGGGAATGCTGCTGCTTATTTACAGCACACTTCAATGGGGAAAAAAAATCTGTCCTATTTTATTAACACTTCTCTGCTATTAGATAAAGCTGGTCATATGTTCCTATAGACGTTACTTAAATATATTTACTGTGATTATATGTAAATTATCTTTAGTTTTCTAATATAGTTACTTTGTTCTTCATTTATAAACTTAACAACTTTGGGCTTTTTTCTTTTTTAAACATGATTTACGTGATTTGGTAAATAAGTGTTTCCATTAAAAGGTCCCCCCCATTCCTCTTTCAGAACCAGAGTTTGAGAAGGATGTGGTAGGCAAGAGTTCAAGCTCCCCCAGGCTTTGACTTCTTTCTGCCTAATGACAGTGAATGTATCTGTGTTAACATGCAAAGTCTTGCCATTACTATTCATTCCACCATAGAATGAGAATAATGCTTTTGAACGTTTCTGTGAATCAAAATTAGTCAAACACTTTTCAGCTGAGTCTCTGATTTCATTTATTTTTTTGTCCTTTGCATGACTTCCTTCTTGAGAAATGACCAGAAATTCCAGCCCATCCTGCCAGTGCTCTGCAATAACTTGCTGCTTGATTACCCTCAACAAAGTGTTTTGATATTGCAGCTAAGAAATATAGCTTGCTAGATTCCCTTCAGTAAAATCTGTTTGGATAGGCTCTCACTATTGTGTCTGCTTCCACCTGAAGAAATAAAGGGGAAACTAAAACAAGAAATGTTTAATATGCACTTACCCATGCTTCATTTTCTACATTATTGGTGTAGAAATTCTTGAGGGAAATGCTATGTGTAAGCTTCTTACTTTAGTTCTTTCCTTGATACTTCAGATGAGGCATCTCTAAGTGCAAATGTAATTACTAACTGTTAAAGCTAGCACAGCCCTCACAGATGTAATTTTGCACTAATGTATGATATATTTGTAAAATAACTTAGAGGACTTGAAACTGGAAGAAAAGGTGCTGCTGCTGCCATTATCTTATATTGACACTTATAATCCTTTTCAGTAACATAAATTGATAAATCCATAGTTATAGTTCTGTTCTCTGCACCAGACAAGCTATTTCCCTCTTGTAGCTGTAAATCCAGATGAATCCTATCAATTAGGGACATAAGCCACAATGAGTGTAGGACTATCCTTCTTTGCTTAGAATAGGAGTAGTGAGTGTTTCAGAGAAAATTATTTCATTTGATACTGGAAATTACATAACTACCCTTTCAAGGAGCTTTCTCCAATGATCGGTGTATATATCTTAAGTCATATCTGTAGATGTTTTCATTATACGTACTATCTCTAACCCTTTTTTGAGTGTCCTGATTTTTGGAACTTCTCTCAGTATATGTCCCATCATGGTGTTTTATAGGTTAACTGACATCTGTGAAGGAGTTCCTTGAGCATTCTGCATCCACTTTTCTATGGCATTGAGTGGGTGCAGTCGTTGTGTCAGAATCACTCACATTTCTGTTCTCTCTATTTCCAGTTTAAGTTAAATACAAAGTATTCTAATAGAATACATCCCTTTTTTTTAACCTCTAATTTACACCTAGAGAGCCTTACAGATATTTTTCCTACTGACAAACAGGATTCTTTTCCTGACTAGTGAAGATTAATGCAACAAATAAACTTTTAAATTAATTGGTTTAATAATTTAGTTACAAGGGAAGCATTAGATGTCACTCTTTAAAAATACCTGGAGTGAAAACAAAATGGTATTGAGTTTTTCAAAGGCCTTCTCACACAATGCTTTTGGATGTCTTTTTCTGGGCGTAAATTACATTCACAGAACGTTCCATACTTTCCCTCTGGTCTCTGGGGCCTGGGATTCCTGAAAGTTGATTTTACTAGTATAGACAGGCCAATAAGAATTTGAGTATCTCATTCTTTTCCATGTCCTTCCTTTGGCTGCTTGTGTATTTCTAGAATCCTTTCTTATTGCCCTTCGTATTTCTTGCAGGTGTTGACTCTGGATCAGACTGGGATTGCCTAGCCCTATCTCTGATCCATCAGAATAACTCTATACTTCTCCTGGAGTATAATTACATTTTATTAGTGTATATTTAAAGATTAGTGTATACTTAAAAGATAGGTAAGCCACGTGAGGAATTTAAAGAAGTGTATTTAAGAATAAATCTTGAATATAGATATCTATATTCTGCTTATGTTTGCCAGTAGAAGATATTATTTGCCATCTTCTGAAAAAATACAAACGTGAACTAAATTTATTTGATGAAAATCTGTTAGCCATAGGAATTCAGTTACCCTGTGCTTTTTAGTGGAGTGCTTGATTGACCATGGTATAACAGTACACAGTATATATCCTATTATTTATTTTTTGGAAAATAGATCTTAAAAAATTGTGATGGAGGTTCTTCTCTCACCAAGGATGTTACTATTCATCAATTATTACTCTTCAGAAAGCTTTGAGAGTTATAGAAAAGCTTGGATTAGAAAGAACATTTAAGATAATCTAGTTTCAAACCCTTGCCATGGCAGGGACACCTCCCACTAGACCAGGTTGCTCAAAGACCCTGACCCTGATGCCACCTCTGACAAATTAGTGATTAGCCATCTCTTCACAATGATGAAAAGAACATTGAGCAAAGGACATAACATAGTGTTAGTTACTTGGAAGCACTAAAGGGTGATTCAGATTAATAGCAGTGAAAAACATTTGTGGGGTTTTTAGGGTACTTTGAAGAAAAATTGCACATTCAGAGAAGTGCAGTTACTATTTTCATCCTTAGTGTTTGCTAGGTGCAAAACCTAAGTGCTAAAAAGTGAATTCCGTGTTTGGTTTCAATAGCTATTTTCAAGGAGAATCTTCCAACTTCTCAAAGTAACCATTAACCATTATTGTTGTTTGTGGGCACTGGTGATGCAGCCAGGAGCATTCTGAGGAGCAGCAAGATTAGAGAACCCTAGGAGTGGCAATAAGGGACTCTGCTTCCAGCGGAGTCCTGCATGCATGGGAATGAGAAGTGTGGGGAACATGCCACCAGCATGATCTTCCACTTCTTCTATAGTATCTTCACAGGGATCTTTTGTGCCTGCATTAGGCTCTCAGTAGAAAGCTAGTGCTTTTCACCCTGTCCTTTGTGCTCAGCATCCTGAACACCATCATTGTCTTCATCTCCTAAACTTACAGTCATCAGCTGCTGATAATCAACCTTGCTGTCATCTACTCTGATGATGGCTGGCTGAAAGTTTTCCCACCTGACCACGGTCAGCCTGTTCCTCAGGACTATTGTCTTTATTTGCCTGCATCCCAGATCCCATTTCTCAGTGCATGAAAACAAAGTGGCCCCTGTGATCTATACCATGATGATCCTCATGCGGAACCCTCTGTTTCACAGCCTCAGAAACAAGAGGTGAAGGGAGCACTGAGGAGGACACACAGAATAATAATACCGGGATAGAGACAGACCTTGACACAAGAGAGAGCCTGACTGAAGGCCGGCTGCTCGCAGCTGTATGAGCTGTTGTGTCATTCTGCCTTTATGTTCTGCTTACAGAAAAGTTAACATTGTCTTTCACTGAAAGTACTATTTCATCCTCTGTAATGGAGCAGCATAGCACTGCCTGCATTCTTTCTCCTAGGGTGTGAGCCTGTGAGGAGATAGCCCAGGTGGCTCTGGGTTTGATAGCCCGGGTGAGGATCACCTCACATCACATGTCCACTCCTTAGATGGTACACTTTACTTTAGGATGAGTGACTTTTGGGGTCGTTTTGGATATCAACACGCAGGTGAGCCAAAGCCTCCTTGTTTGGCTCAAGAGCAGAGTTTCTTCCATTTGCATTACAGCTGGATCATTTTTTTCCTTGATTCGGATAATTTTATATGATAGCACATTTGGGTGTAATTAACTTTCCTCTGGAGAAAAATAAAAAAAAAACCAAAAAAACAACCCTAAGGATAAAAAAAAAAAAAAATAGCAGAGTAGTTGTTACACTTCTTCAGGGCAGGAGATATCTCTGAAGACATGAAATGCAGGGGACAGAGTTTACCCAACATTCACATCAATACACTCAGTGTAATGTCCTCTAGTCTTTCTCCACAACAGGCTCATACCAACTTCCCAAGTCCCCATGTAGCCAATGCCTCCACTCACCATATCACACCACCCAAGTTCCAACTTGAGTTCTTTTCTAATACATATTTTTCTGCCTCTTGTCCTGCTTCCTGGCCAGATTTTCTTGAAGTTGGATGGAGTGAATAGTAAATTACCAAGAGTCCTTTCTAAAACAAAAAAGTCTACCCTGAAGAAAAAGAAGAAAGGAGAGAGCAATTGATATTGACGTGCTTTTCTGGACTAGGCTGTCTCCTGGTATAAATATCTCTTGACAAGTAAGAGCAGTGGCTAAAATACTATCAGTGTCTCTCAACCCTGCCTAGAGTCACACTGTAGCCTAGAGTGTGCCTGCTAGTGTCCCAGTTTGAGTTTTTTGTGTCAGCAAGTAAGCTCCCACTGAATTTACTGATGTGGAAACAGGTCTGTAGTCCTCTAGGGACTAGAGGAACAAACACTGTCTAACCAATTCCGTTTCAAAGGCTGATATGTGCTCCCACTCAGATGTGCTAGTTGAAGGCCTGTGTAAGATGCTGGACAGTTTAATTTGTACCGTTACATACTAACAGTTTCTGTTAATTGCAAAATTGCATTGATTTCTTTCAATCACCTTCTGAAAAAGTGCTGTGGAAGAATGCAGCCCATATGCCTATACACACAGCCCATATGCCTGTGTGTATATTTTGTGTATATGATATTTTGAAAACCATGGACTTTTGTTTTAATGCTTGTCTTAGTAGACTTTTGTGCGTGGCTTTGTTTCGTTTTTTGGTTTTGTTGGTTGGTTTTTGTTTGGGTTTTTTGTTTTCTTTGGGAGTTTTTTGTTTTGCTTTTTTGTTTGTTTGTTTAGGTTTTTTGGGGGGTGGTTTTTTGGGGGCTTGTTTGTTTGGGTGGGTTTTTTGTTTGTTTTAGGAAAATCTATTCTGTAGTAAAGAACACTGACTGAAGAACCAAGGGATCCCACTTCTCACTTCACTGCTGACAGTGCAGAATTGTCTCTTGAGGATAGAGGGGAGTGTTTATTTTGTGCAAAGATATGGCAAAGTTAAACTTTTTCACAGTCCTTTGGAAACCTAGTGCTAATACCCCAGTTTCTCTGTGTCTTCCACAATTGTTGTGTTTTCCTCTCTGTATAAATCTGGAAATGGATAGGAGTTATTAGAGTGAAGGATATCTTAATTCAGTATCATATTGCTAATTCTAAGTACCACTGGAGTTTGAGGTAGAAGTGATGGCCTGTATGAATTTCTCTATAGTAGCATAACTTGCTGTAATTTGCCTATATTAGAATTAAACTTTCTTTTCTGTTCAGAGAATTGAAAATCTCTGAAAATATTTATGCTTAATTTTATACTTGTAGAGTGAATATGATCTTACGTCATTTCTGGTAACATTCAGCCTGGTATTAAACTGTGCTATCAATTATATAGATTTTCAGTATAAAGAATACCTGCTCTTATGGTGTCTTAGCTGTTTTCATTTTGAAGTCTTTTATGAAATGTGTGTGGGAGTACAGGTGTTTCTGTTTATACTGTTATTTGCTCTTAGCTATCCTTAAAAGATTTAACTAATGTGGATTCTGTCTTGCTGTAGTGTGGGACTGTAGTTGTTTAATAATCAAAACGATTCTGACATTCTGCCTAATATATAAAATTATCAATGAAGCATGGTCTGTTATTATACCTTAATAGTTTTTGTTCCCCTTCGGTAGCTAGCTTTTCAGAGTGAGCTCTCTCTGATACCAACAAGATCTAAATAATGAAGGAACATGCCTTTTCTACAGACAGACTCCTGATTCTTTCCTCAGTCAGATGTTCTATGCCTATTAAATACAATCATCTCCCTTTTGATTTCTGTGAGCTCGCTTTTTCCAAAATTTAAGAACATTTCCAGTTTAAAAAAAAAAGTAAATACTTGCTTCAGGAGAGATGGGTTCTTTCCTAGTTAAATCTCTTCTGCCATGGATTTCTTTTGATATGCTAGGTAAATCCCTTCAATCAATGCCCAGGGGGAAAAAAAAAATCTGCATTCCTTTCCTCCTTGTGTTGGGCCAATGATGGGAATATTGGAAAGCTTTTGTTCACAAAGGAAAAGCCTGCCTTTCCTCCAGGTGTTCTTGCTGGCATCCTAAATAGAAACTATAGGTAAGACAGCCTTTCCTAAATATTATCATTCTCATAGTGATTAGCACAAAACACTGCACATTTGATAAGAAAACAGGCAACTCTGGGTTTCTAGAAGACCTTGTTACTGATCTGAAAATGAAGTATAAGGTCTGTATCAGATCTACCTTTTTATATCTTCTGAATAAGCAGAAGAAATACTTGCCAAAGTATATTTCCTTCTGAAAAAAAGCAACTAATGGTCACACGGGAACAATACAGAAATATATCAGGGTCATATTTTGAAATGTTAGTATATCTTGATGTTCAAGAACTTTACTTTTTTTTAAGTAGTTAATTTCACATCTGTAGTTTATGCTTCATGATGTGTTATTTTGACTTTTCTTTCCACTTATATTGCAATGAGAAGAAAAGAGCTTTATAGTAAAAAATCAATATCTTGTTGCTCTTTTCACAAATGTTCTATACAAAATGTTTCAAGGAAGGCAGAAATGCATCTTATTCATACCAATTTTGAAGGTCAGTGCCGTGAAAATGCATGTGGCAAATAAAAAATCCTTTCAGTCTTAGAGAGCTGACACGGTCCTGCCTCAAACAGTTTCCAGTCAATGTCTTCATAAAGCTGAATTTGTTTGATTCTGTTAAAGTCACAGGAACACAGCAGATATTGGTCCTAATCAGTATTCAGGAGAGGGAAATAGACTCTGAAAAGGAGAAAGAAAATGAACCTGAAGCCATATTGTTGATGGGAGGCCACCTTGACTCTCTGACAAGTACAAAGGAATCTTTGTGTCATGTGAAATCTCTTCAGAGTAATTCTTCTGAAGTAGTGAATTTGAGAAGAACCAGGGGACACCAGTCCAAAGATCACATTGAAAATGAATTATTCATTTCCCTGCTTGTTAAAATCTTATTTTCAATCACAGGTACATGATCTTCAGTTCTTGATTGGTTTGATGAACTGTGAGAGAGCAAACCCTCTAACTCCTTTTTTGAAGTGTTTTCGTTTTTTTTTCTTTTTTTTTTTTTTTTTTTTTTTGACTGTGGTTGATCCTTGAGAGGAAGAGATGAGAAGGAAAGAAAAAGATATTATAGGACTGTTAAATTTATTTGAGGATGGGTAATACACTTTGCTCTCTAGCTGATATGGCATGAACCAATGCCTTTCTCTCTTGATGTGGGGTGGGTAGGGATATGTTGGGGGAAGGAGAGGGACAAAAGGTTTGGACAATTCTCTTGGGCACATGTTGTAGCTCTTGGGGATGGTACTGTCCAGGACAGAGAGTTGGACTCAATGATATTTGTGGGTCCCTTCCAACTTTAGCTTATTCTGTGACATACAAATATACAAAGTGATACCATCCTGGGTTCTGTTATGTTATAAAAGATAGCTAGGATCTGGTTTAGACTTTGTTAGATTTGAAATTAATCTCAGCATCCTAAATGTCTTATTCCCTTGACGTTACAGACATTACAGTTTTGGAACTGGCAACACTGACAGAGTGGACTAGGAGATGTACTCTCTCAAGTTAGAAAATTACATAGTTTGCAAAACAAGCTAAATGCACACAGCAGTGAATTCAGAATCTACAATGTTTTTCTCACTAACATTCTTCATAGTCAGCATCAGTTGCCTTCAAGTCCTCTGACAGGAAGTGCTAGTTATCTATACAGATAGATGATATATAGCTAGGTAATATAGGTAGATGTAGATGTATATTTTAAGTTTAAAAGTATGGATAGTTTTGAAAGTGCACATCAGTACTTCAGACTACTACTGGATAAAAGTCAAGTCTTTCTCTGTCCGGTACTACTTTGGAGAATCCCTCAATTTTACTTCATTGTAGCATTCGCTGATAAGGCAGAGTAGTGCTGCTGCAAAATGTGAATGTACAAGCATGCATATATCTTGTGAGCACATTTTACAAATCCTTTTGATATATCAGTTCTGTAGAAATTTGAACTCTGGTAATAAAAATGTAATTCCTTAAAATAAAATATTTATTGACTCTTTCTGGGGTTCCTGCATGTATCCTTTTTTAGCTGAGTACTTCTTAATTAAAGACCAGTTTAGTACTTCATACTGCTAAAGGAAAAACAATGGGATATAAGGGTGATATCTCGAAAAAGCTGTGTACTGTGTTAATTTGAAAAACTCCTTTTCCATTAGATGAATGATAAGCTTAGCTCTTGTAGACTACCATTACTGACAAAAAAAAAGTAACAGATCTTGATCTGTTTCTGGCTCGAGACTGAGATGTGATCATTTCCGTGTTTCTTAAGCCTGCTGTAAAGCAATATTGATTTCACTAAAACATCCTTTCAAGTGTTTGTCTAAGAACCAACAGTTTTTTTCTGTACCCATACCCAGTTTTGAATACTTGGGTCTGAACATGTCTTTTATTTTAAAGTCACTGATGGAATGTAACATGAGAGAAGGAAGAGAGTGTCTGGCAATGTCTTGTGGTTACTAAGAAATTAAAGAGTTCTTCAGGTAGCGATATGTGAGGAAAGGCAATGAAAAGTGCAAGATACAAAATGTAGAACACATTTGCGCCTTCTCAGTACAAGAAAGGCTTGCTTTTGCTAGACTGGAGCAGCAAAAGAAATATGAGCTCCTAATAGAGCATGTATAAGGCTTTATGGCCAGTCTGATTACTAGTTGAGAGGATTAAACTTCATACAGGATTTTGTATGCTTAACTCGAAATAAGGAGTTCATTCCTGTATGCTAGTGGATTTACTAACTTCAATGGGGACACCAGAAATCTGTTCCACCAGGATAAGGAATTCTTGCTTTCTCAGGATGTTGCTGGAAATGGTACATTATTCCACAAAATGAATTGAGAAATTTTCTTGATTTTATTTTCTTAGAGAATACATCAATTCCTGTTTTAAAATCAACAGATTAGTGATTACACTAGAACTTTCTGTATAATTAAAAGTTAAAAGGGTTTTTTTTAAGCAAAAGAAAAAAAAACCCAGTCATTTGTACTACTGGGGCAATTAATCCAGACCTATGTTGTACAGATAAATCAATTAAAATAACTGTAGTTTCTTCCTCTCACAAAAGATCTTCATTTTCCTTTATCTGGTCCTGATCTAACGACATCTGGAAGCCAAAGGAAACAGTTTCTTCAAATTCAGTGTATTTATTTTTCCATTCAACATTGACCATCCCTGTCTGTACATGAAAGGGATGTCTTCTGCTTGTTTCGTTCTGGCCATGTATGCTGTGTCTTATGCGACCAATGTAAACCTTACCTTTTAAGTATCGTCATTCCCCCATTATATGCACACATCTTTGCTTGCTAGTGGAATTTCTTGTTCCATTTTGGGGGCTTTTTGCCTTGATTACCTAGCATATATTTGCATACAAGCTGCCATTCTTAGACCTAAGCTGCAGATTGCTGGATGCTGTCTCTTTTATGTTGCTTTGGCTTGCTCTGGAGGCAAGGACAGGGAGATCATTCTAATAGCTTGGATTATATCTATGCTTAAATTGTAGATATTTGCCAGAAAACAGTGTCCTTTCTTACTCATTTCTAGATGATTTCCACATCTTGTGAGTAGAAGGGCTGTTTGCTTGGCAAAGAATACCTAATTCATCTGACTTAGAACTAGAGTTCATAGTAGGTCTGACAACTTTTTACATGAGAAAGCATATTTACTAGAAAATGCTTCTATATTAAGAGCATGATGTTGCAGTTGAACTTTAATAGTTTAAAATAGCATAATCTCTTTCTTTCCATGTAATGATTTAACCTCAATATTTTCAATATATTCATGAAATCTATACTTGCACTGTGACTACTGAAGTTAAACATTAGAGTTGGTCTACACCAGTGTTTCCATAAAATACTAGAAGTTTTTGCAGAACCTGCCAATCTCATTTGAGGAAGGGTTGGGAACTGACCAACACATTCACCTTTTCCACTCACAGTCTGCCCCTGAGGTCTTTTATTTAATCCAGAGGCTTGCCCACAAGAGACCAGAAACCTTTGTGTATAATCATTTTGTTCATTTCTATATGGCTTCCACATGTTTGTGTTACAAATTAATAGCTGACTCTTTCTTCATAAGTTATTACTTGGTGTTTGAATATTGTTTTGTTTCATGTTATTTCTTTTTAGGTTTTTAGACCTTACATAGGCTTTCAATAAAAGTTGTCTATAAGTATCAAGATTCTAAGATTAAAAAAAAAAAAAAATCATGCAAAACCCCATCTAGCAATAAAAATTGAGTGGTTGCCTAATCAATAGAAACTCTTAATCAATAGAAGAGAAATAGGTAACTTTGACAGTCACTGTCAACTCAACTGAAACACAAACAGAAAAAATTTATAGAGCCTTTCTCAGCAAGTCAAGAAGAAGGAGGAAATATTTTAGAGCATGAAGTATATATTAAAGAAATCTAAGATTTAAAATTATACTACCATCTTTTGTTCCAGTTGGTATCCAAAATTAGACCACTTAAACAGGATGATATTTTAACCTTATTGCTTGTGTATCTCTGTTGTAAGATAACAAAATAGTCATGGAAATTTTTAATTTCATCCCCTTGACTCTATATTATCCTTTTATTTTTCCTTTGCATTTTCAGAATTGACATACTCTAATATGTTTATTTTATCAGTCAGCTCTTTCACATAACTGTTCCCTGTTGGAGTATTTGAAATGTGGAATGGGATATGCAATTTTCAATGTGAAATAATAGACTGGTAATGTGTTTTAAGGTGTTTATCTGACTTAGAAGAATCAAGTTCATGTTTGACTAGTGTGGACTTTCATTTTAAGAGTCTATTTATACAACTTTCATTTAAATGAGGCAACCTTCATCACAGAGTCTGGAGGATACAGAGTTATTTTTAAAGTACTTGTGAAATAAAAATCAAAACAACAGCAAACAAACAACACAAAACACTTTAGGAAGAAATAGAGGATGGAATAAGCAGGTATAAAAAGACAGTGTGATATTTTAATCTCTTTTGATGTATTCAGCAGAATCTTTTGCTGACTGGTTTTCATCAGTGCTCAGCCCAGAGTTAGATTAGCCATAGGTGCTGCAGTCACAGTAGCAGGCCAAGTCTTCTACATTACAGATAATAAGTTACTGGAGCCTCTGCATATGAATAATGGAAAAGGTTTGAGTGGTTCAGTGAGGGGGGAAGAAAAGGCAATGCAAAAGGATTCTTCTACTTAAAGGTTTTCGGGTTCATTTCTAAAGGTTTCACCCTAACAAATTGGTTGCATTTAAAAGCCCAGTAAAACTTAAAGCTCTGTTACTGCACTGCATCTGTTCTTGGTACAATGGTTTATTTTAAAGCGTTTAAACTCTGCCTGTCAAGTAAATTACATACCCAAGAAATACAACCAACAAGTACATTGGATGGAATACAATCTGAGCAGCTTTGAATTTTAAGCACTGTGATATGCAGTATATCAAAAATTTGTAATGAAAAATGTCCTTATCCTGGTGAAATGTTCACATTCCTTGCTACTCTGGTTCTAACTTGTCCTCTCACTCTGAAATCATTGGAGGGAAGAGGTTCCTATTTTCTTGTGATCTCTTGTCATTCTTTCTTAACATGTTAGTCTTCATATTGTTGAGGGTTGTTTTTTTTCTTTGTTTGGAACCTGGAGAGAAAAGTGGAATCTCACAGACAAATTAATGGAAAATATTTATGCTTTTAAGACATCATACTTAAAAGCTATGTTTAAACTTACTGCTTGTTATCTCTGTTGTGAGATAAAAAAAAACCCAGTAGCAGAGTGAATTGGAACCTCTTGATCCTTGTTTCGCAGACTATAATAAAGAAACTGATCTGCTTTAGTATAATACACACTATTCATAAAGTATGCTATTTTGGCATCCAGGGATTGCCAAAAACTCAGATGCTGCTTCACAGTAGTTACCATGTTACTTCAGAATTTCTTGAAGTTACAGAAGTAACAGAAATAATGATTTAATTTACAGTATTAATTTCACTATCAGTCTTACTGTGATATGAGAAGCTAGAATGCAAAATGCAATGAGTTCTTTCAATGGGTGGTAAAGGAGCAAGAAATCAACAAACATGAAAAGGTAATTTTGGTCATACCTGGGACTTCTGCATATAATTTCACACCTTGGCATGAATACTTAACTTCATTTTTATCCGTCTGCATGGTTGCTGTTGTAGCAGAAGGCAAAAAATCAGAAATGAAAAAGATATAATTTTATTCCAGAAGGGTCTCTCTGGGGTTAAACTCTAAAGTACTATACTAAAAGTATAAGCCTGAATAAAATAGTCAATTAACAGAGCTTAAAGACTAGAAGATAATATGAATATTCCTGGATATTGAAAGGCTACAGAGGTATTAATACTAGAAAAGCTTGAATGCATGTGATGAAGATATGGAACTGAGGCGATAGTAGGAAGTAACAACTTGAGCTTAAGCCAAAAATGAACATAAAAATTCCTACAAGATGATATGTAATATCCTGAGCCTGTTGCTACTAGTTGCCTACCCCATTATAGAAAAGAACAGAGTGCTGAAAACTTTTCTTGTTTTTTTACAATAAAGATTAATGATACTAATGTAACAATATATTTTAATACTGAGTTTCTTAAGCCCAGTGTTCTAAAGTGGCTGAAGGGCAAGTGAGGGGTCAGACTAATTGACAAGTTTAATCTGCTGTTGCTAGATTGAAGATCACAAATGGTACTCAATAATGCGGTAAAATAGAAAGGCCAGGCTCCAGCTTGTCCCAAAAGATATCTAAAGATACTAAGAGGCAAGGTTCTACTTGACCTGATGTTTTTCTTTTTTAAAACAAAGTATTATAGAGGAAGGATTTTAGGTACTTTGAGCACTTCTAAAGAAACAGAGAAGTGTTTTGTAATTGATTTCCTTTCAAGTCATACAAAAGGCATGAAATGTGGGAAAGTCTGAAACTCTTCTGCTTCAGCCATTTTTGGAAGAGCACTGACTTCTCTCTGGTGCCATAGGGCAGCACTAAAATCATCAGATTCCAGTAAGGCAAATTGAGGTTTTCTCCCCACAACGGTCTGTCAAAAAGAGCCAGAAGAAGGAAAGAACTTGAAGAAAACCTTAGGTTTTTTAATTATAAACACATTACTGGAAATTACTTGGATCTTAAGAAGGTAGGGAAATCATGACCATTGCTGCATTTTCAATTTCAAAAACTTGGCATTCTAGAAACATTTTTTTTTTTTTTTTTTTTGAGAGTCCTCCAAGTAAAAGCTGTTTTTCAGCTTAATCTGGTCATCAGCCAGGAGGTGGTTGCAGGACTGATCAAGTCTGTAACCCAGGTTTCTTTGCTTCCCCCCCAGTTCCCATATATACGTCTTTCTGTGTCTGTAAGAGCTCTTAGGCTGCAGAGTAAGGACTGTTCTGGGCTAGATACCTTCCAAAGTCTGGACTGAATTAAAATCCTTTCTGTTTACTGCTAAGGGCAGATACTTCACTTGCTTTCAGAATGGCCATATGTATTTTTCTGCTTTGCTTTATCCATTTGTCTTAATGTCTCACTTTGGTATTAGGCCTGAGACTGCTACAGTATCAATATGCCATTTTCTTTGTCCCTTGTTTGTTGTTTGTTTGGCATCTTTTTTTTTCTTATCAGTCTTATCTGAGTCTAAGAACTGCATGTTAAGGATCATATGGTTAATAAAATATATAATTGTCTCCTATCACTTGCTGGTATCCTTTAAAAAAACAGAATTTTTTCTTTCAGTTTGGAGAGCCTTTGTATTACTTTCAGGAGGCAGGAATTTGATTCAGATGAACATTAATTAAGTTAAATAGTCTTTCTTTTCTCATCACTTCAATTGAATGAAAAGATGGTGACTGATTTCTCCCTCCACCCATATGTCCATTTCTTTGCTGTTTCATATAATGAAAAATGTAATATCGGTAATGAAAGGGAATATGGATGGGAAAGTACTCACACCTGTGTTTGTGATAGCATGAAAAGTTTAATGGAGATGGAAGAATCATTATTGGTAATATTCAGCCAATTTATATTTAATAAAAAAGCTTTTTTTCCTGTAGCATAATTGCAGTTTCAATAATTTTTTTGAGACATACGACTGAATGAATGTTATCCATACTTACTTGTGCTTTCAAGAAATGGCTAATAAAGACAGTACGACCCATTTATTCAAGGCTAAATTCTGCTCAGTTAAAAGGAGTTTTTTCCTATATTAGTCAGTGAAAGACACAACATTATATTTCATTTTGCAGGCAACAGGAGGTGGGAATTGCATCTACTTGGACCATAATCTGGCACAAGTGCACTGAAAAACAGTACTTAAAGGAAAACTTTTACTTCAGCATTTTATAAATTTTATTCTTTTCTTACAAATCCCTCTCTCCTGTTGCATTTTGTTATGGAACTCAGCTGACATTGCATACTGAGAAAGCCAGCTATATTAACTTCTTAATGTACTTAAAATTGTTAGGTTTTAAATGTTTTCAGAAATATTGAATATATACAAAGCAAAGCAATCCAGATAGTAGAAAATGGGTTCTTTTAAAATGTATTCTGTTTAAATTGATTTTTACTTTAAAAAGTGAATTTAGTGTAGGAGTCAACTCTGCTTTATTTAAGAAACTTCAAAGGATCACTGCTTTGTATTTTAATTAGGCTGTATAGAAACCTGGATCCTAACTTTTTGCTTTAATAATTTTCTAAAGTTTGTTATCAGCTATTTAAGACTGCATTTTTTTCCAAATAAAATCCACAATAAGTATACAAGGGTGTGTTGGCACAGACAGGAAGGAATTTGTGGTTCCAAGGTGCATCATGCTTACACAAAGTATGGAAGAGTTTAGGATGCAATGGTTTTGGAAGATCTTTACCCCTGGGTGAATTTAATTAGCAGGCAGAAACATTATAATAACAGGGAATACATTTAATTCCCTTTATAGCTATCCCCACTGTCCTTTGCTATCCTCAGGCACTCACAAAACTGAAAATCTGATGAAAATCTTTTATGGTTTGTCTTCAGGAAGGGTAGTTATGAATTGTTCATAACTGCTCATTAGCCTGAGCTCTTGAACTCTATTAAAATGCTTCCGTAACATTTCTTTAAAAAAATTAAAGAAGAAATGAGAGATTAAGGGAAAAACTAGTATGAATTTGAAGACATTAACATCTGTTGCACTCAGGCTTTAGGTTATAGCAAGAGGAAAAGAGAAGACAGAATACAGTCATAGTGCATCAAGGGATTGACAAAAGAGAAATAGGATGAGTACAGTATTTGGTACATGAGAAAGAAAAAAGAGGTTCAGAAAGAAATGATACATATACCAAGTTATACAGTTTTAGAAAAGCAATGGCAGAAGAGGAACAAAGTAGAACTGAGAGAAGTAATGAACTAAGCTCATAGTGATTTCAGCCAAGTACTTAAATGCTGTCACAAGAAGTTTTGCATAGACAAATGTTTTGGGTTTGTGGTTTCTTTCTTGAAGGGGGTAGTGGTATGGTCTGTGTGTTTTTGCTTTGAGGTTCGTTTGTTTGGTTTTTTTACTTATTATTTGACCCTAGGCATGAAATTCTTAAAATTAATAGGATCTTAAACTGTAATATTTTTAGAAACTCTGCAGTTTTTTATATGTGTGTTTTTGCTTTTCAACTGTAGTACTGAACCTTTACAAGGTTTTTAATCTTATTCCGAAGAAAAGTGATATATTAAGGAATCAAATAGTAGGATGTAGTATGTGAAGGCTTCCTATTTTATGTTAGATGTTTGTGTTAGAAATATACTATTCTTAGATTTGGAATTAATATTCATATTTGCTCCATGAAGTAGCTTAACACCTGTGGAGTGCAAAGTCTGGAATTTCTTTATTTTTATATGTGCTTTAACTAAGAAACTATTTGAAAAGGTATTTTAATTTCCAAATCTAAGTCAAATAGTGACAAGTCAAAGATTTATTTAGGATTAATTTAAAGCATAGATTGCAATTTTGAACTAATAATTGAAAGCTGAACTGTCTAGTTCTTACTGCCAAAACAGTCACCATTCAACATGACTTTGCAGGGATCTAATACTGGTGGATATACTACTGTGTACAGCATAATACAATACATTTTATCAAACATAAAAAAAGATGTTCTAAATACTTACATTTAATTTCTGCCTTTGTGGGTTTCAGTGCTTTCTGACTCTGTTTATCCATATCTTGACAAGAACCATACACCCACAATCCCACCTGGATATCTTTTCTGCCCACTGAAGTATGCCTGACCTCAGTCTCTGCCGACGAGGAGAATTTCCATTAGTCCTCTTTTGGAAAGTTTTGGAAAGACTCCACCTCAAGAAATTGGAGACCTTGAGCTTAATTTCAGCTTCCTCATCAGCTGTGCAATTGCACTGTGATGTAGTGTTGCAGAAACTAGGAATCTAAATGTTGGTGGTTTCTTTAGTACTGTGTCACTCTAGCAGGAGCTGTGAGAGACACTGGAGGCTGTAGGACAGGTGTAGCATGGCAGTGGCAATATCAAGTGGGAGAAGGCAAAGGTCAAAGCTTTGCATGGAGAGAAAGAGGTCAGTTTCCAAACAAGGTCATCTCATGTCCTGAGCTCCCACTAAGGGAGGGAACGCCACCCAAGGACTGCAAAGCAGTGTGATCCCAATCAACAAGTTGGATAAGCTCCAGATGTCCCAGACGAGTTTTATTGGAATTCAGCCCATGCCAGCACATGCAGTGCTAGCACATCCTGAGGTGTGAAACTTGATTTAGGCTAAAGAATATGTAAGGGAGCTGGCAGGAGACCCCCAGTCTCTGGAGAGGTGGCTAGAGGATGAGGAGCTCAAAGAATCTGGATGGGAGCCTTGCAGACCATCATCCATAGGTTGAGGTTATCAATTAGTCATTGTCCTCTTCCCTTGTCACACCAAGCATCTCATGGACTAGAAAAGGGACACTCTGGAGAGTTTCTGATTAGTTTTTGGACAAGAGCTTCTCCCCACATCTCTCCCAGGACTGTTTTCAGCTCTGGTGCCCTTGGAAAGACAGATCTGCCAGGTGGGTGTCATCAGCGTTGCAGAACAGAACAGGCAGCAGCTACAAGCAGTGCTCTGGGAAAACTGGGAAGACCCTTCCAGGCTCTTCAGACCCAGCCTAGCCCAGTGCATGACAGTCCCAGTGTCCACAAGAGTGGCTTTACATCCATTTACCAAAGTGCTGAATTTTCCTACTAATTACTACTATTAATTACATAAATACAAAGAATACACAATAAGGATGCCTTTAAAATGAACAAAGGAAGCCACAGTATTTTCCTTCAACTTTGTACTTAAAGCTTTCGCTCTTTAGAAATTGCTGTGGAAGAATAGAGTAATTAGTGAGTTTCATAAGAAGATACACATGAGCAAGACAGCACTGAAGCAAAATTAGGGCTAAGCAATCAAGATACTACTAATGTGTCTATTTGCATGTTAGTAATATGCCTTCTTATGCTATTAATCATCTATATTAAATCATAATATAAACAGCAAGCTAAATTTGACCATATATCAATGTGTTCATATTGTTTGAGTGTTACAGTGAGAAAAATGCACATAGAAATGTTGCTTTTTGCAGTGTAATTCCCTGTTTGACTGTCCAGAGGAAATACATAATACCCTCTTGAGATTTAGAGAATACAGGTGAGAAAGCTAGAGAAATAATTGCTGTTGCACCAGAAGGCAGTATAAAAGATTACAGGAAGACGGGGAAGTGTAACATGGTTTTCAAAATGTATTTAGAAAGCACAATTTCATGACAGCACCATGATTACTGAGATATGTAACAAATTAATTCACTTTTCTGGGCTGTATTGAAGGATGGTTATAGGTTTGATATTTAGTGCTTCAAATTTCTCATATAAAAACATAAGGTGAGGAAGAGGCCAAAAATTTAAAAATAAATAAATAAAAATAGACAAAAAAGCAGCAAACATGCATATATTTTTTTCACTGCTTCAGTGTCATCTTTGCACTTCTTTTCATTGCCATCATGACTACTGACAGCAAGACTTATCTGAATATTTAACATCTTTAGCTGAATTTTTCCTGTCATTTTATTTTGTACAAGACTTTAGGCTTATAACCTCTGTCCTGATAATCTTATTTTTGCTTTGGTTCACTCCAGTTACATATCTAGTCTACTCTGCAATTGATTGACAGCTGTGTTTCATTCATTGAATAGATAATTAGGGGATATAAAATGCAGACTGGCCACAAAATGATCTGTGTATGAGTGGTACATAGCCACAGAATTTAAGGGCTGCTTTGTATGTTAAGAACATTCAGATGTGTACTCCTGTGTTAAAATTAGGTAAGCTTATCAGGGGCATGATTGTGCATTTTAAATCTGACAGAAGCCTTTAGTTGATAGTACCCTTTCTTTAAACAGGTGTTGGCCATAATAACTGGCTATTGTGATTTGACTTGTCCTCTATAATAGATTTTTCCCTTTCCTACAAGGTCCATTTGGGACTACAATAATTCTACTTTAGAAGAATTTTTGAGTACAGCAATAATGAACGGAAGTTTTAGAGGGTGTTATTGAGAAGTTTTCCTGTGTGCTCAACAAATGTGAGATAAATTGAAAAGTAACATTGCAGTGTCGATGAGATAGCATGAAATGGATCTGTGCTTACATAATTCACTTCTTAAGACGTGAACAATGAAAGGATAAAGGTACCCTTCTCTTAAAAAGCTTGTAGTATTACTTTGTGCTTTAGTAATCCAGTGTGTTTGTGTTTTGCCTTCCTTGTCAGGTGGCACCTCTCCAGGTGATCTGGAGAATACAGTTTTCTAACCCATGGCAGTTGAAGAAAATTTTGTGATTGTACCTCAATGTGTTTTGCTGCTTTCTGTTTTGAACTAACATCAGTTAAAAAAAAAAGAAATCTATAAATTATTCTAGGCTTTTAAAAAAGAATTCTATTGAGATCAAATAAGAAAATTAAGCCCAAATTATACTGAGAGGAAAATAATATGTTTAAATTAATATTATTTCTCAGATAGGAATGGGGTCTTCAGTTATATAGACACCTGACTTCAGTCTTTAAACTGCAGACGACATTTCTTTGTGCAAAATTGCATTTGAACAAAAAAATATCCCTGCATTCAAATAAAACTGGATATCATCATCAAATCCTGAAAATCCCATGAAAATTCTGCATTATTTTGCTTTTGGCTTATAAGTGGTTGTACAAATAAAGAATTTAAGTGTTATTCTAGGTGAAATTGGACAGAATTAGTATTTTCCCATGAAGGTGCCTCAATTCTTTCTGTGAAGCATCTTTGTAAAATCCAGTGGGATGTGCACTAATAATAACTATATTAGCTTTAAAACTTTAATAATAACTTAGCTTTAAAACTGAAAGAAATCCAACAAAATTATTCTACAATGTTTTGGATGGATAGATTCCATCTGTGCTGCATAAATGTGCAAGTCAAACTCAGTTGTCTTAGTCACACTGACATAAGTTAATGCTACCATTAATGAACCATGTTGTTCATGTGGACTTGGGAACCTAAAGTTAAAGCTACTTGAAATTAAATAAATACATAAAATAAATGTACAGTCACATATATGTACATGCGTAGAAATCTAAGACTCTTCTCACAGGAAAAAATAAAATAAAATTTTCAACACCTAGCCTTAAAGATTGCTAGTCTTTTTATTCATGGAGAGGTACCTTTGCTGCATGATGAATGTTTCTTATTGTTACTCTCTTCTGAATTTCTTTCTAGTAAAACAGAAATGCTTATATACTTAAAGCTTTTTCTCTTTAGAAATTTCTGTAGAAGAATAGAGTAATTAGTGAGTTTTATAGGAAAATACATATGAGCAAGACAGCACTGGAGCAAAATTAGGGCTAAGCATATCTTGGGACAGGGGAAAAAAAGGAGTAGTACTCATTTAGAGTAATAAGTTCTTGGGATGAAGGACAGGAGAAAGAAAGAAGAAGATGGATGACTTCTTTGAATCTACATGCTGTTATCAGGAGATTTATCCCATTCTTGGTTATACCATTCATCAGTGTCAAGCTGGAGACCAGTGGTGCTTATTGCTAACCATTATTGATCAGTGGAACTGAAAACAGATTTATAACTGGACATGACTGCATGGCTCCAGACAAATGAAAATATCACACCTCTCCTTCCCCCTTTTTCTTCCAGTCAGGAAGTCATCTTTGTATTCTGCAGTAAGTCTGATGGAATGGTAAACCCAACCCTGGTTTAGTACAAGATAACAATTTTAAACAAAACAAAATTATGTAAACTCAATTGCTGTAGGCCTAGTAAATTCAAAGTTGTTTACTTCCTAGTAAAAAGACAATTTAACTCTCCCAATAAATCGTAAAAGAGAAATAATTTCAGTGTTTCTTTCAAAACCTTGTTTCTGGACACAGCTACTTACACTGACCAGTAAAATCACACAAACTCCAACCTACATTCATGTTGTCTGCTTTGGTGCTCTTTTCACAGACACAAGCATACACAGACGCAACAAAAGGGAAAAAAAAAAAAAAAGAAAAAACCTAGAGGAAAACAAAGAGAAATAGTCCATAGAGACATAACCCAGAATTATTGTTCTGATAGAGACCCAGAATTATTATTCTGATAGACTTTGTCCTTGTTATGTCTTTAATGGCAAAAACTGTTCTCCAACACAGAGCTAGAACACTGTGTCATTTCAATATACAGAGTCTGGGAGTAGCACTTTTTTCTTTGTGATGTGAACTCTGATGGACATAGGTAATGAGTAAATGAATTTGTGGACTGGTTTCTGTTGAGATGTTTATTTCAGATGTTTATTGTTGATAATTTTCTGTGTTGCTCTCAAGACCTGTCTCAGTCAATTCAGGCTAAGCAGACGCTTTATAATGTCCACATGGACATTTGAATCTCTCCTGTGAAAAGGCTCTGAATTAGTTATCCACCTCTGTGTGTACAAGTAGGTTAAGTTGTTCTTCCCAAAGTACATTCCCATGTACAGGTTTAGAGCAAATGCTTTGTCTGTCATTCTGCTGACAAAATATATAAACCTAACTTCTTCTGGACTTTTGAACAGCTAGTGTTAACAGAACTGCTTATCTTTTCCCTCAGAAATAAAAACCTAACTGTACTAGTTTAACATATCCAATTCAATGCTTCTTTTCATGCTTTCCCAATCCTTCGACAGGAATTCAAGTTCTCACATCATCCAGTATTTCTGTAACTATGTTGTTTATTGTAGACAAAGTCGACAAGCTACATGTACATATCTTACCTTTTTACTTTTTTTTTTTGTTTGTAATCGCTCTTCATACTGCTGTTCATGTCCTCTTCAGCCTGCCTTCAGTAAGAGCAGAAGTCTTGTCATGGCTATTGTTGAACTATTTCACCAATCTTAAGAGTTGTAATAGGATCTGCAAGACCAAACTCTGACAATTTCCTCTTAAATCTACAGATTATTATTCTGTACTCAGCTGATGAACATAGATTTGTATTAATTGATTTATCTTACAAATCTCTTGGCCATTTCTTCATGGGGTGTTTGGGAGCAAGACACCTAAAATCAAGTCTCTATATGCAAGGACCCCAGAATATTTCTACATGTACCAGTTCCCATTCTGGTGCCTACTTTCATATTTTCCTCCCACCTGCAACCAGACTTCAGTCAAACATAAATCAACAGAAATTTTGGTTGATGGATCTTTTGTTTGTGGATCAAATGGAAGTGACACAATTCCCTGTTTCTTAGTTCTTTTTTGTATCTCTCAGTGCTTCCAGATTCCTTTGCAGAACTTATGGACATCAGTGTGGTTTGATCTTTCAACTGGAGAACACAGAACCAAAAGTTCAGGTTGCAATACTGGCAGCTGAGGATCAAAGTAAAACAATTTTTTTTTGGTTGGGTTTGCTTTGGATTTTTTATTCTTTGCCATTCTGAGAGCAGGTTTGTGTGTTCTGCTTAAGGCAACATGAATTCAAAGTGTAAGACAGGCAAGTAGGATATGGCATAGTACATTCTAGATAAACTTACAATAGCAATAACTGTGGCAGATGTAAATGTGAAGCCCTGTCAACTCAGGTAGAAGCACAACTGAGTGAAATGGAAAAGAACATATGTGATTTGACAGTACTAAAAATCCTAAAAGTTTTTTAGTCTCTGTGGCATCAACTTGATTTTTTGTCTTCAGCATAATTTTCTTTCTTAGGAAGAAATATTTGGACTTTTTTTGTTTTGCGGGGCCTTTTTTTTTTGTTGTTCTGTTTTTTGGGGGGATTTTTTGTTGGGTTTTTTGTTTGTCTTTTTGGTGGCTTTTTTTATTTGTTTTGGGTTTTTTGTTTGTTTGGATTGTTTTGTTTTGTTTGGGGTATTTTTGGGGGGTTTTGTTGGAGTTTTTTTGAATTATATAATTCTTTTTTTCCAAAATGTTTTTAAATCATGAGAGCAGAACACCATCTCTCATTTTTGGTCGGAAAGGGTCACAATAAAATTCATGACTTTTAAGTTTACATCATATAGTGGGAATAAATTCTGAGCATGTATAGTTTTATATCAGAGTACAACTGAACTGATGAAAGACTCAGTAGTAAGGCAAAAATGTGACAGAATAATAAAGTCTGTGCCTTGGACATATTTCTCCCATTGCCTTTAGTATTTCTAAATTTTTAGTATTTATCTTTAGTATTTTTAGGATCTTCATTAGAGTAAATTATCAGGCACTTCTGACTGCTCCCAGGTCTCGAGCAAGTCATGGAGTTGAGACATGTTTGACCTTGAACAATCTCATCTGTGCTAATAACAGAATAGAATTCAAACAGAATTCATTCATAGAAAACTTCTCAGGGGATTTTTTTGTTTGTTTTTTTCTTCTTTCTAAAGAACTTCCAGATAAATCTTCAAAACCTACTGTAGTTTCTGTGCGTACTTTAAGAATACTGACCTTCACAGGAATATTTGGCACTGAAGAGGGCTTAAATCTGCAGCAGTTGCTAAGAGTTCTTTAGACTGTGGTGCACCTAAACAAGAGAAACATTCATGCCTGCCTATGATCACTGGAGTCCATATGTACCAGCTTACCTACATGTTTATAGTGACTGTTTATTTTTGTCATTGCCTATCATTTTATTTGATTTACTACAAATGGTTTTGTTCACTACCACAACGTGTTTTGTATAGAGTTAGTATTAAATAACTGGGTTACTCAGGGCATGTTTTATATAAGAGATCGATTTTTGAATCTTCATTTATTTCTGCCTTTTGCTGTGGTAAATAATCCTCTGAAGACTATCAGTGTGCAATTGGCAGAACCTGCATTTGTCACTTAGCTACCTGGATTCTTGTTCCTCTTTCAAAATGGACAGTTTTCAACTCAGAATGTCTCTCTATGCTTTTTTGATACAAAATCCCACATGATCAAAACAAGAATGATCAGCTTGCTGCTCTGATGACCTGATTGATAGCATAAAAGGAGGAAAACAAAGTAGGTGGTCATAGCCTTAGAATTCACTTTCAGTTATTCTGCTGCATTGAAATCTATGTTTAAATGTCTAAAGAGAAGGTTTGCTGGGAAATGAGAAAGTTGGAGAGGAACTTGTGTAACAGCCAGTTTATTCAATGATCAGCTAACTTTGAAATTCAGTTTTCAATCATGCTCTAATTTAAATAATGATAAGCAAAAGGCATAAACTTTAGAATTAGAACTTAAAAAAACCAACCTGGTTTCAATCTAAGATTTCAAAATTTAGTTTAGCTTGTTTTCTGTTTGTCAGGTGCCCCCCTTCCCAAATAAGTATTGTTAAAAATCCTCTTTCTAATTTGTTTTTAATTACAGTAGACCCCTATTTGCCACCCATGGGGAAATTTTCCAGGTCAATGTTGTTAAATTACCTCTGAAGTATTCTTGATGATAATTCTAGGGAGCTACAGGTCAGTTCCCTTTCTAGAAAATGATGCTACAGTGTCAGAAAACAGTGGCAGAGACTATGCAATTATCTGAGTTGCTTTACTGTTCAAGAATTTCAAAAGTATCATCTCATGACTGGAGAGGTACAGATATACTTGCAAAGTTTCTTGCTGGTAGCAACAGTGATTAATTATCTCCAGAAACAGATATTACATCTAAATGGCACTTGAACTTCAAGTCTTCAAACTAAGTCCTTCAAACTATTTAGTCCTTTTTCTCTTGTGCTCTAATTTCATTGTGGGTTTTATTTTTTTTTTTTCCTCCTTAGCTTTCCTCTTGGGTCAGGTAGCTCAGTAGTCTCATTCTGTCAGTAGTCAGTCAGGAAAAAATGTATGAATCAGGATCCTACTAAACCCAAGCTTCTCTTTCTACCAACCGCTTGCTTCAGTATGTGATTATTATTATGTCTGAAAAGATCTCGTTTTATTATTTGAAAAAAATTACTAAATCTTGTCTCAACCTGTTATATGTAACTCACAACTATATTAATGGCTTGATGTATACCTTCTAGCATAAAATATTTGTTCCTGGAAGCTTACTAATAAGCTGCTTGTCTGATAGGTGACTGCACAAGGAAAATACAACATTGTTCACCTGTTCAGCTTCATGAATCTGAGTTATTCAGTTAGTCTCCTTAGGCTCCCTCTAGACTCATAAACAGTAAGGTTCTCAAAAGATGATTCACTGATGGATCACAATTTAGATTTTCTGACCTATCTTTCCAGAAACCTACCATCCTTACCTATAAAGACTACAGGATCAGGTGGTAGCCTTTAATTTGTGAGAATATCTGAGTCACCCATGTAGTGTAAGAACTTGAACTAAATTCAGACTGAGAAAGCCAGAGAGGCAAAGATAAAGGAGTGGAGAAGAAGGTAATGACACATAGTATAATAGACAGACTGTTCTTTGTATTTTTTGGATGGAAACCAGTTTTTTTGGGGAGGTAGGTTGGATTTTTAGGTGCTTTTGATTTATGATACTATTTGTGAGTTTAATATTTCAGAACAGATTTATAATAGAAAATACTCTTCAATAAAAGTGAAAATCTTACTTTTTTCTCCAGAAGAATCGTTTACTTTCTATAACTAAAATAAATAAATTGTGCTGATTTGTGCTAGCTTTTTACCTCCCCCCCAAAAAGAAATTATGAAAAATAACAACTTTTTAAGGTCTAGTAAAATGTAGTTTCAAAACTCATTTGAACTATCAGTTTCTGTAAGAGTTTGCAGATCAAGATTTGCCATGATATTTTCTGGTCTTCCTGAGTATTGTAGCTCCCTTAAGAGGAGAAAATTACTTCCTCAGCAACCTTCTGCATGACACCTATAAGAGAACCAGCCCATTGGGTGGTGCAGATAACAAGCAAAACTGTCTTCACAATACAGAGGGTTAATGTGCGAAAAGTAATGTTTGATGTTGAAAAACTTAAAACAAATCTACAACTCAAAACAAATCCTAACTATTCAAAGAATGAATGATAAAGTTGAACATTGCCACTTCTTTAAATCTGCAAGTTAAAAATAATATCCTAATTGGGATTTTATCCCTTATAAAAATACACTCAAAATTTGTGGTTATCTATCTCACTCCAAATCAGAATTCTGAAAAAATGTAAATTTTTTAAACATCAGAAATTACTGTTCACAGATTCAGATTTTTGTTTTTTTTCACTGCCAGTACAACACTAAGGCCTCCTGCATTGATTGCTTTTGCCCTGAATGTCAGTAATTTCTCAGCTCCTGTTGTTTAATGGGCAATAGGAGCATGTGTAGGCAGGAAAAATAAAGATCCTCCCAATTTCTTACATCAGTCCCTTGAAGTAGTTTTCCTTAATCTATTTTTGGTACAGCAGTCTTACACTGCAGGATTGCTTTTTAATTAGTTTTAGTATTCACAGCTTCTCCTTCTATTCCTTCAAATCGTTCTCTGTACTTGACATTTTCAATATTATCAAAACCTGTGGGTCAAGATGACCACACAAATCTTTTCATACCTAATTTCAGTGAGGTTCCATCTGTATTGCTTTTCCTTACTGTGTGTATTGTTGTTTTTTTCCTATTTTCTCTCCTTTGGCCATATTGGCTTTTTAAACTCCTCATTTTATTGCTGTATGTTCTGCATTCCGCATCCTTTGGGCACACTTTAATCTCATTATACACATTTCAGTTTCTCTCTGCTGTTCCCTCTCTGCCATTTCATTACACTCGATTTCACTCAACCTGCTGAAATTTTTCCCCTAAACTCTGTTTTTCTGAAATCCAGTATCTTCGTTTCCCTCCTTTGGCTTTACGGTAGATGTAATTTTACACTTAACTAGATTAAAATTACAGTGCAAAGCACTTTACTTGTTCTGTAAACTTTGTCTCAAATACTATCCAGAACTAAAACATTCAGCAGAGTAAGAAAAACATAGAAGACAAAACCACAATAAATAATTACATGACAAATGCATTAACTGTTCAAACAGATCTAGAAGTGAGGGAGAGTAAATAAAGAATTCCTTGGAACAGCATAAAAGTACGTTTAAGAAAATGGAAAATAAAATCCAAGATGAGTGCACTGATGTAAAAAAAGAGGAAAGATATCAAACATAAAGCAGATAAATAATAGTAATTGAGTAAACAGGAACAGAGCAATAAGCCAGATAGTACTGAATGTTACAATAAGAAAAGAAAGATGTCACTTGTCCTCAGTCACTGTCACCATGAATAGCTGCTTTCTTGTCCCCTATCACCCAAATTGTCAAGGTCTATATAATTATCTGACTGAGAGATGGCCAAATGGGAATTGAAAATTCTGGAGAGGAGTTCCAGGTATTTGAAATTGAAGTCAACTTTTTGTTCTATGCATTAGTTGGAGATGGAGAAGATTGCTTTTTCATGGGGCACATAGACATGACATTAGTCAGATGTGACATACCTTTATGCACCATTGCTTTTCATATAATCTACATTTTACAATGGAGTTTATCTAATAAGTTAATTTCCTTTCACACTCAGCAAAATTATTAATAATTACATTTATACTACTCATGCTGTCTCCTTGCATGTACATTTCTTGTTTTCTTAAAAAAAAAGCGCAACTCTCTTTGACTAGAGCACATTACGTTTTACTAGTGTAGAGTTTGACCATCACAAAAATTCAACAGAAGTGGAGTGTTTGTGATCATTAGAACTTCCAGAGGAAGAAATCACTGTTATTTTCTTCAAAGAATAGAAAAATGATGAAAAATCACAATTCATTTTAACTTGAATATGGTATGATTGTGTTTCTCTACGAGAAAAAATAAATGGTAACAATAAAAAGCTTATTGCTTTGCTGAAATATATTGATTTTTTTATTCTGTTTAGAATATCACTTCAAATTCAAATTGTTTGTCATCTATATGCTTCTGTTTATCTTCTTTGGCATTTTGAGTGATTTTTTTCTGTTTTTTTTCTCATTCAAACATTCCTTTTAAGGAAACGCATCTTAGATGTTATATAAGATTTCTTTAATATACTGTTATCTCTTCACAGAAATTAAGAAATATGCTGACGTGCTTTTTCAGTGGATGAATGTCTCCCTCATCTTTTTTGAGAACTGATGTCACAGCCATGGTCAAGTTCTTAATTCTCTCATAACTGTCTGAGAAATGGTGGGATGCTTGCTCTGGTATATTTTGATATTTTTTCCTGTTAGGTATGTACCAATACCTTATTTGAAATCTTAGCTTCTCCTAGTCCCTTTGTGGCTAAAATCCAATCTGTTTATGTTAGGAAGGTAATATTAACTAAGTTTATATGAAATTCATGGCTATATCAAGGTTTGAAAAAGGAAAACAGTACTGACAAACTTTTCGTATTCATTAAAAAGGTAAGCCTACCTTTCTTTTTTATCATGTGACCAAATTTTAATATAACATGCAGATAAATTTTGATTTATATAGAAACAATTTCCTTGAATAATTGGACTTGAAGTTAACTCTTGGCTTCAAACATTTCCCAAACCAAGCAGTATCATTTTTTGGTGGTCTGTCAGTATCTGAAGCTGTGCAATAGAATTAACATTATTTTGTGTAAAAAGTCTTGTGTTTCATATAAATAAAACTTTCATAGAAGACTTGACATAGTCCTATTTATGCATAGAGAAATTTGAGAGGTCTGAAATGAGACAAACATGTAGTTAGAGTACGTTCCAGTCATCACATCTCCAGCTGGACTTAGGTGGAAGTCAGGTTTTAGGAACAGGGTTGTTTTGGGTTCGGTGGTTTTTTTT
>VXBN01005711.1:823249-846784 GCA_013397395.1 Sinosuthora webbiana | reverse complement strand
TTTTTTTTTTTTTTTTTTTTTTGTTTGTTTGTTTGTTTGTTTGTTTGTTTTTTGTTTTTTTTTTTTTCTCTCATTTCTTAACAAATCATTGCTCTTAGTCACCTTCTTGTCTCTTGTTTTAAGAAATAGCTTCTAGGGAAAATTGCTCCATAACCTTTCTGGGGCATAAGGCAAGGCTGACCAATATGTATGTTCCTGAATTCTCCTTGCCCTTTTTGAAGATGGATGACATTTGTCTTTTTTTCCAGCCATCAGGAACCTCTGATGATTGCCAGGATAATAGAAACAGTCTCACAGTGACACAACCAGCTCCATAAACCTCAATTCCAAAAACTTTTGTATGTACAGGACGATTAAGTAATCCATAACTCTTTCTTCCTCTACTGTGAGTACAACTTCGCTCCTTCAGATTCTGCTTGGAGGATGACTGAGAACAAGATTGGCCACTGAAAACTTGAGTTGAAGAAGGCAGTGGATACCTCAGCCTTATCTCTTGCCATATTAGACTTCCTGCCCCAATGAGCAATGAGTTCAAATTTGTCTTATCTTTCCTTCTGCTGCTGAGGAACTTAGAAAAATCTTGCTTACTGCCCTTTGTCTCTTTTGGTTGTTTCAGATTGATGTAGGCTTTGGCTTTTTTCTTGATGTGATTGGTCTTTTTATTCCTCCTGTATAGCCTATTCCTCCCTTCACCTCCTGTATATTTCCTCTTTGTGTTTAAGGTCAAGTTAGGTGCTACACATTCATCAATGCTAGTCTTCTTCAATGCTTGCTTAGCTTTCTGCGAATCTAAGCCTGCTCTTTTGAAGTCCAAATTTGTTGCTAATCTCACTCACTGTTCTTCAGATCTGAAACTTCACAGTATTTTGATCACTGATGCCAAGGCTGCCCTTGACCTTTATGTCATCCAGCACTTCTTGTTTGTTGAGAAACATATAATTGAATACCTTTTCTAATCTGTTTATCAATCACCTGGATCACTCACCTTTTCCTTGTTGTGTGGATAATAGGTTTAGGCTAAGTTGGTTCTGAGGTATCCTAACAAGTCTTGTTCTCACCAATGACCAGAGCATTCAATACACCTGGACCTGCAGGAAGCAGGAAGCCACATGCTTCCAGCCTGTCCAGCACCAGCAGGCTCCCACACTACTCTGGGATGGGCAGCAGAGCATGTTTTGGCAGCACTGTCTGCACCTTGTCCGTGCTCTAACCAGACTCATGGATGTTCTTTGGAACTATTTTATTTCTGCTCTTATCATTTAGAGACCAGGTAATCAAGCTGAACAAAATTTTCACGGATTTTCAGTTTCATTAATTTATATAATGGCATTTTAATGTGTTTAGTGTAAGTCTCATCTCTTATGCAACCTGATACTTTCTTTGCTTTCTGACTGTTTTGAGCTGAAGTTTTCACAAGGTTTCCAGAGTTGCACTTGTATCTAAGTTTCAGTTCATGCTGAAGGTTGTGAATGTGAATAACCCCGGTGTGCCTTAAAATCTATCCTAGGTGAGAGTGGCTTCAGCAGTTTTGCTGTAGATTTTATGATCTTTTGTTTTCTTTTTCTCAAGTTACTCTAAATGCACTATGTAAAATACATTCTTAAATTACAAGTGTGTACAAGGGGGCATGCTATATACAGAAATAGAACTTCAACCTCATGGTATGTTGGGATTGTATTTATTAGTGTGCTGACCATTTAAAAGTGGAAAAAAAGAAATAAGTGTGGCAGGCAGAAGGTGACCTGGGCAACAAAACCTTAATACACTGCTGTACAGCTGAGTGTCCTCCTATTTTTTTCTATTTTGTATGAGTAATACTTTTTAATTAATGAATAAAAGGTACAAAAAGCACTGCAAACTTTTAAAAGAATGCAAGTGGAAAACATATAAAATGAGTAAATAACCTAAGGAGCTAATATATGTGAAAAATATAAAATATATACTCTGCCCTCTATTGGTCTGCTCCTCTCCCCCTTCTCCTTCAGCATACACAGACAAGACTTGTAGAACATGGCAATTTCACATCAGTGTGCTCTAGTTTTGTTCGTTATTTCATCCCTTCTGTCATTTGTATTCCTTTGCCTCACTCTAGTGAGAGAGAAACTCACAAGTTTTCTCTCTTGTTAACTACCTCTTTGCCAGTACTTTTTATTTAATATATACTTGTGTGTTTTTTAGTGCTGCCATGATATACTTTCATTCAACAAATTTGTGTGCTCAGTGAAGAACTGCGTAATTATCACACTAAGTGGACAGATAAGCTTGTTTCTATTTATTAATAATGGTAGAAATGGTAAAAGCTATAGGAAAATTTGCTAAAAGTTCTAAAAGGGAGGAGAAATTTTGAAACTTAGAAAAGAAACCGAGAAATGTTACAGAACATGAAGGCCATATAGTTTATGTAGAATGGTGTTTCCTTTCCTAGTGAGATAATCAGCTGTGACCTAGTTGTGACTAGTCTTAGATTAATTCTAAACTGGGAGTTGTCGGCACTGTAATTTTAATAAGCAATGCTGATCTCTGACTAGTATGTTGATAATTAAATATTAGACACCGATCATAGTCAGACTTTGCAATGAAAATGATGTGATGTGTAAAAGTAATTTTGTGCAAATGTGTTGAAGCTGGACAGTTATGGAAAAGACTGGGTGAACTACGGAATGCTGCTGAATATGATGGATGCTATTTTGTTGCATTGTGTGCAGGCAGATGTCTGGTGTGAAATTTACTGGACATGTCATTCAATTAGAAATCAATTCCTGATTGGGAATACAAATTAGAGTTAATTTGAAAAAAAAATTCCGTAAGGCCTTTGAATGAATATAAGTGAAAGTGTAGAGCTGATTTGGGTCAACTGTGGCTATTTTAGGCAGACACTTAAATTCTGGGTTTTATAGACATGGGAGGTAATTTATTAATTTAGGGGTTTTAGTTTCATCAACAGCCTAATCCCTGTTTCTTTAAGAAACTAAGTTTTCACATAATTTTTCTGCAAACATGCACATATACTGCAAAACAGTATGTTTTTTAGATTTAAAATAGAAGAGATTAGTAAAGGTTACCTGCTGGATATATGCCTAGTCACTGAGGTAGGCTACAACCTTGCATAGAGAGCTCCACCTTAGGTGGAATGTGTCAAGAGCTGCTGAGAGAAATTTGAGAACAGTTCTCTATCTCAAAAGATAATGGCAAACTTAGTGGCAGTTAGCACACTCCTGGAGAAAAGTCTTTCTGAACAGGTCTTAACAAGTAATAAACAATAAATTAATAGGTACTAAAATCTGATCCAGATACCTCAAGCTTCCCATCCACATGTCTGATGAATCAGCAGAGGAGGGGGTTAGATTTTGTAGTCTTCTGTACTTACTTGGATTCCGATAATCCCCAGGCTTTCTACAGGGACTTGAATAACTTCAGTAGGAAGGACTGAATGTGTTACTGCCCATTAGTGGATATTGTAGTTAAGGAAGCTTCCACTGATGGGGAGCTGTGGCACTTATTAAGGAGGAAGAGGGAAATAAACCACTCTGAGTTTGAACCCCCAAGCTACAAAGAATGAGGACTGGAACTTCCTCCCCCCATATTTAGAAAGAAATGAACATTTTTGTGGAATGGATTAACTTAAACCAGATAGGTTGATCTCTGGTTTCAGTGATTTATAAATAGACTGTTCCCTTGGTGTCATAAGTTAAAGGTTACCGTTCTTCCATGTGGTCAAAACTGGTGGAAAATGGAGCATGCTGTTGAGCTTATTTGTGTTGCTGTTTATATACATTTCTGTGAAGTTACCTGATTTCATTTAAGTGTTCTTCTTTTGTGTAACGAACTGATAGCAATCATATAAAATTGATACCCACTACCTTGGTAGCTGAGGATGCAGGTTGAAAGAATTCATTTCCTTTAAAACAGTATCATAAAACACTATCTATCTTTCTTGGTATTTTGAACTATTTCAAAACCAAGACTGACCAGAACATAAGTTATGAATTTTCTGCTGATTGTGCTGAGATAGAGAAAGTAATAAACCCAGTGAAGAGTGATTTCATCTATAAATCTGAGGAAGGGAAATTTTAAGAGTTGTTCAGTGTCTGAGCTATAAGTATATAATAATTACGTTACTGTGAGTCAAACATTTTTTAAAAACAAGACCTCTAAAGCTGCCAGAATCACTGTATAATGCTGTCTTCATGCTGACAATTTCTGTTGACTTATTCTATGTAGTTCATAACATCTCTATGCATGTATCTCATCTAAAAGAGGACATAGAGAAGATTGATTATTCCACTGCCAACAGTATCTAATTTTCATTAGAATCTAATAATTCTGATTAAAAAAATACCTGCCTAATTTCATAGAATCATGAATATCTTGAGTTAGAAAAGAACCCATATGTATTGTCCTCCCTGCTCCTCAGTGGACTATCTAAAAAACTATTGATTAAATCATCATCCAGACACTCCTCGTACTCAGGCAGGCTTGGTGTCAGTCATGACTGTTTCCCTGGGGACCCTATTCCAGTGACCAATCATCCTCTCAAGGAAAAAACTTTTCCTAACATCCAGTCTGAACTTTCCCTGACACAGCTTCTTTTCCATCTAATTTTTTCCCATTTTATCATTCAGCAATTGATTCCTGTTTCCTATTTTTTTTTTTTTTTTTTTTAAAGAGCTTGTGTTCCTTTGCTGCTCTTGGGGTTTTATTTTTCCCTGTGAAATTCCATAAATTCTATAACTATACTAATCTCTCAGTAAGTCTCCCTAAGAGGTAGGCACATTTAGCTAAAAAACCCCTGTTTTTGTAATAATTTAAATATCTTCTGCATAAGTTTTTTTTAATCTCCTTTTAGAAAAATGTTGACTGCGGTTTTGTATTGTCTTTCAATATTATCCCATCACTACAGAAGACAGCTATGATATCATATCCAAATTTCAGCTCACTAGTTAGCTACTTTACTAGGTTGCCATATTAGTCACTCAGGTTGAATCTTTTCCTAGTGGGGCTCTGCTAATGCTCCATTCTGAAAAAATGTGTGAGATTTTTCTTTCTCTAGGCAAAATTTAGAAGAAAATTGCAATTCCTTTGTGAGCTGCATGTTTAGCATTTTTATCCCTGTATGTTACCATTTCTGTGCATCATCGATTTTATTCTCAGGGACCTAGATATGCAATAGACAACATCCTTCTGACAGTGTGCTGAGGCTGGATGGAAGTCATCCACACAGTGCATTCTGCCCTTCCATTTGGATGCTCTTTAAGGTAATGAGTAATCTAGAGACCATACCAGTCCTGAGCTGCTGTAGCCTCCTTTTCCCAGAGCACACTTAGGAACTGAAAGAGAGACAGCACTAAACCAAAACTGGTAAAATATTTACAGTCGCCGCTTCTGTTGAAATACATCTCTTCAATCCATTTATGATAAGAAACTTTCCTCCCCTGAGCCTTGTAGTACATAAGCGTATTTCATGAGAGAGTAATCTGTGTAACAGGTAAGCAAATGTATAAAAGTCTTGTGATTAAAGAAAAAAAATTAAGTATAATATGGCAGTAGTTTGCCTACTAAAGCGAGAGTCAACTATATTGTGCTACACTGTCTTTTGCAGAAAAAGAATGCTTTTGAGAAACATTTATTTTTCATAAGTTGATGGGAGAGCTCAGCTCAATTTGACTGTTTTCAGAAAATTGTTGCATTTTCTTAAAAGAACATTGATAAAAATACTATCAGTTTTTCACAACACAACTGGATAATACCTGTTTCATGTTAACCCTTGCAATAAAAGCTGGAAATTGGAGAAAAATATTCTATGCCACTGAGCTGGTTTTGCCTATTGCAATGGATTGAAGGTATTGTTACTATAGAGGTACTGCCAGAACTGGATCTTTGGCATTTACTGTTGCTTAGAATGACACGTTTGAAGGTTTTTGAGGTAATTTACAGGAAAACAATATACATCAAAAATTTCATGTCTTGCTCGCATCCAATAAGGCTGAAATTATCCCCAGCTAGCAGTAATGTTGCATTGTCAAATCCATGGATGCCCTTCTGCAAGTTAGGGCTAGGATGCTGAAGATTGAATTTCTGAAAGTCAGATAGAATCAGCTGTAGAATTACTTAGGTTGGAAAAGACCTCTAGTACAACAATTAACCCAGCACTACCACATTCACCTCTAAACCATGTTCCAGTGCACCACAACTACATGTGTTTTAGGGGATGGTGACTCAACCATTCCCCCAGACAGCCTATTCCAACACATGACAATCCTTTCCATAGAGAAATCTTTCCTAATATCCAAACTAGACCTTTCCTGGTGCAACTTGAGGCTCTTGTCCTTTCATTTGTTTCTTGAGAGAAGGGACCAATCCCCACCTGGCTACACCCTCCTTTCAGGGAGTTATGGAAAGCAATAAAGTCTCCCCTGAACCTTGTTTCCTCCAGGCTAAACAACCTCAGCTCCCTCAGCTGCTCCTCACTAGACTTGTGCTCCAGACCCTTCACCAGTTCTATTGCCCTTCTCTGGAGCTGCTCCAGCATCTCAATGTCTTTCTTGTAGTAAGGGGCCCAGAACTGAACTCAGGATTTGAGGTGGGGCCTCACCAGTGCTCAGTCCAGGGCGACAATCCCTGTCCTGGCCACACAATTGCTGGATGCCCTGGCCTTCTTGGCCAGATGGGAACACACTGGCTCATGTTCACCCACTGTCAGCCAGCACCTCTAGATTCTTTTCCATTGGGCAGCTCTGCCTCAAAGATCACAGGGTTGTTGTGACTCAAGTACGGGACTTGGCACTTCATCTTGTTGATTTTCATACAATTGTTCCTATCAGAAAGAGGTCTTCTATGACAATGACACATTTTCTTTTTTTTTTCTTTATGGAACAGTTTTGATGTAGTGCATAGGCCACCTTAACCTTGGTGAAACCTCCAAGACAGATGAATCTCAGTGCTGTGCTCTATTTTATTATTTCTTATGGCAGAACTAAAGGAATAGTTTATGCATGAGGTCCACCTTTACAGGCAAACTCTAGAATTCACATATTTATTCTCACTTCTACACTTTGATATCATACAGTCAATGTAAAAAAAAATCTGATTTGTAAAGCAATTAGCTGGAACAGTTTGTAACAAATCAGGGTGTTGCTGGGAACTTGCTGTTAGGAGCCTAACAGAACTTTTACCACCAGTTTTAAGCAGTGCAGTATGTGGTTTGTTCAACAGTGTTAAGCATGGTAGGGTTTAAAATTCTGCCCAGGCAGGTTTTGTGCTCTTATTCATCTGTTCTCATTAAAATTCTAATATCCAAGGGGTAAATATCAGTGGTACGGTGACACTTTACCTCTGGTAAATAGGTAGATTTTGGCATTTATGTGATATAATAAAGACTATCAGGGCACTGCAGCACTGTTATAGAAGTCATAGGCATTTGTGCAAATATACTAAATGTAGGATTTGTCTTGGAGTCTGTCATTTTGATTGCCTCCCTCACTTACATTAACTTTTAAAATATGTGAAAAATTTTTGAGAAGGTTTTTTTCGAGAATATTTTTCACAGCCATATTTGCCTTGAACTTTTTTATGCTTTTCTTTTTTAAAAGAATGTAGAGCACATTCAAGAAGTACAATCCTAAAGTCTATTCTTAATTTTTATTCAGGTAAACTCAAAGGAGTTTCGAAATGATAGATTAAAAAAGGAACTTGTGTTGCCTAAATGATAAAGGCTTTGCATCACAGAATTTAGCAGAGTAACAAAGAATCATTCTGAAATCAGAAACACACGTTCTTCTCAAAAGCTAACATTAATAGTAAGAAAAGAAAGTGGGCTTCTGGGCTGGATGTTCATTATGAGAAAGAAAGAAAGAAATAAGTAATTTTAAAAGCAGTTTTCCATGGAGAGAATATATTTTAACTAACAGGAATTATGTTTTTAGTTTTCCTACCCTTTGGGACTCTCTTATGCTCTAAGTTAAATCATGTGTATCTTTATTGAGTTCCATTTCCATTTTGCCAGTTTAATATCAAAGATTTGATCTTTAGAGCACTGTATAACACAGCTGGTGCATATGTTTCCTTCCTTGATCCATGTATTTTATTTATAACATTATCCTTTCCCTAGAGGATTTCAGATGTCAAATGCCTTTCCAAAAGTAGCTGTTGAGAGAAATAAGTACTTTTGGAATGACTGACTAGTGGGTGAAAATGTACAGATAGTAAGTGTCAGCAACACACAATTTATTTTCAGATAAATGATCTGAAATTGGTGGCTATTCCCTAGGATATCAAAAGGGATCAAAAAATCTAGTGAGTGGGAATTACAGAGTGCATATTTCTTCAAGTAGTGTTCAAACTTCTAGTGTCTTGGGGAAATTCTGTAAAGGAAGTACAGTGGCCTTAATATTTTTCCTCATCAGGAACATCTGATAGCATGCAAGACTTGAAATGCTTTTCTGGAAGATTCTTATCCAAAATCTTGTCTCAGCATTTCTGAAAGTTAAGATATTTGAAATGCTGATAAAGGCTGATGAGGTTAATGTAAGATGAGACCTAGGTTAACATGAGATTAAAGATTTGAGACAGCTTGTGATAAATTAAAATTTACAGAGAAAATGTCTCTTTCATTTCACCTCAGTAAAGTACTAAGAGTAAAGCAATGCTCCAAAGATCTTTTTCTTACTGAACTTCAGCATGAGAAGCCCATGCCTATACATTATACCATTTAACATATACTGCTTGGCAAGAGCTTTGAAAGGCCTTCTTCATTTACATTATTGAATTTCATTTATATGGAGTATAACGAACTAAAATAATGGCCACACATACCTCCAGTGTTTGGGAATTAGCTGTGAAACACTAGGAACTGGTGGTTCCTGTTGGTGTAATTAAAAGTAACTGTTTTTCTGCTGTTCTGTTGTTCACGTGCTAACGTGAAGCATATATTAGTTCTTCAGCAGTCTTTTTTCCTGTTACTGTCTTTTCATGGCAGCCTTTGATATTTCCATTAGTTATTCTTATTGTAATAAGGAAGCTAAACAAGCAGGTGTTTGCCATGTTCTTTGGAAACTGGCAAAGTATTTTTGCACTGGAGCAGCCTCAGGTCATAATTCTGGTAGCCCTTAAGTGGGATCATTTGCATACAAAACTGTTGAATACTTGATGATAAAAAGTATTTGTTTGCAAATTGTTCTCATGTAAATTATCTTGAGATAAAAATTGCACTTTTCACTAAAAACAAGGCCCAGATTCTATAATTTTTACTAAACTGTCTTGTGTAATTATTATAATGATGAGTAATTGCATCCATAGCAGTATGGGAACTTTGAAAAACTTGGTCTTTAACAAAGTCAAAAAAAGTTTGGTAAATATTTTATGGAAAAATCTGAATGCCATCATGGTCCTCAAAATGGTACCTATGGGATAAAGAAAAAAATCCCCAATTCAGATATCTTCCTTATTGATTTTTTGCTTTTCAAATTGTGGTCTATCTTTTCCCCATGAAATTGTAAAGCAGAATAAAATTTATAAGTTCATCTCCAGTAAAATGCAAAAAGCTGCTTTATATTCCCAGATTTTACCTTCCAGTGTTTTACCATATGCATTTGAAAACCAATGGTGAATGAAAGTGAAAGAAATTCTGGCATCAGAAGGTATATTGATTGTTCTGACTCAGGCTGATTTTAATGTTAGTTACAAGCAATATAGACTGATATTCCTCTTGCAGTGTTTCATGTGCTTGAATTCCTTCTTCTCTAGACCCTTCACCAGCTTAATTGCTCTTTGAATGTGTTTTGGAGGGTCTTTTCTGGACACACTCCACTACTTCAATGTCTGACTTGGAGTGAAGCACCCCAAACCAGACTATTTGGGGTGCAGCCTCACCAGTGCTGAGGACAAAGGAAGCAGTGGTGACCAAGCCCCCCCGTCCACACTTGGCATAAGCCCTTAGGGAGCATTAGCAGCCAGGGGCACCACAAAAAGGACAGGCAAACAGGAGATGGTAGGACAGTTTGTGCCACAGTTTGCATGTCAGGGTGTGCAGGAAAGACCTGAAGCTCTGCCAGCCAGCCTGACCAGGGAACAGTGGTCTTGATCCAGCAGAAAGTCATGGCCTCTCCAAGCTCTGCACCCACCATGGCTGACACAGACACCAGGAGACAGTTTTGGTAGGAACAAGCTGACACCCAGGTGCCAGGCTGTAGGATGGCCCTTGCTCCTGTGCCAGTAGGAATGGCAGCAGTAATTAGAGCTGTGGGAAGTTGCACCCAGGTAAAGAAACTCCTCCACTTAGTGGCAGATCTCCATGAGGAGGTGAGTAGACTAGGAAGTAGGAAAGAGAGACAGAGGCTACCGGAATCATGTCCTCTTAGCCCTGGGACAGGCCCCACAGGGAGATGAGGTTCATGACACAGTCTTCCGTCTCCTCTCTCCACCTGGCCAAACACAGTGACTTGAGGGATGAGGGAAAATGGCAGTATTTACACTAAGTAACTTCCTTTGTATCCTCTTCTGTAAATTAAAGTACTCTATTTTCTCCTTGTACATTCATGAATCTTATGGCAATATTCACCCTAATGTTCATTAATCACCTGAAAATATGTAAAGCAAGAGAAATGCAGTGAGAAAGAAAGAGGAAAGTTTCAGCAATGCCAGGTCACTAGTATCTGCTTCCTTGGCAAACTTTAAAGTAACAAGTGCCTTTTCCTTGATCACCAGTTGTTTCCTGCTTTGTTGAGAGTTCTTCACAAATGGAGAAATGTTCAGTGCTTCTATTTCCTCTCTGTAGCAAATTCTCTGATGTGCATGCTTGGATCTTGCCCAGTTCTCAAATAAATGCCTTCTCTGTCCTTGTGGGACTAGGGATTTGTATGTGATAACCACCAGCTTGAGCAACGTAACATTTGCTTGTAACTCAAGAAGATTAATTTATGGGGATTTTTTTAAAATTTATTGGTTGTAATTTTTCTGTGAGCAGTTTTTCATGTGTATCCTTTAGATAAAATCTGATAAATGGATCCTGTTATGTGTCTTTTTTCCCCTATTGGATCAGAATGCTTCTTTAGAAATAGAAATGGTGTTACGTATACAAAGATAAATCTGAAATTCTCTTGTTACTATCACCATTTGATAAATACGGTGAATTTTCAGAATTGCTGCAGGAGGTCATTTTGTCTTCTAGCATGACAGAATGTGTGTCTTGTCCCATAGCAGCTTTACCTGTACTTGCTCACAACTCAGAGCTGAAGGATAAGTTGGACAATCCCTCAGTGAGAATATTCTTAGAACGATATTTTATCTTCTGCAATTTTCTGTGGCTTTTATTCGGATGAATGATCTTTGCAGGATAGGTATTCCCTTCCATTTTCATTTAGCAGTCTGTGTATATTATTACAGTAAAAAAAAAAAAAAAAAAAAAGCTGATGGTATTTAATAGATGGCATTCTATTAAAAATAATAAAAAGAAGTCTTATAACTTGAAGCAGGAATACTTTCCCTGGAGAAATGAGAGCTTTTTACTTAAGTGAATGTTATATATATTGAGCTGGAAATGATCCAGACAGGAGATTGACTACTGAAAATAATTGCAGTCCAGTAGGGCAGGCTTAATTAGGTTTTTCAACAGAATTTTGGACTGGGTGGAAGCATTTGAGCTTTATCTGCCTCCTATTTTGCCATTTTCAAGACAGCAGTCAAAATTTTCCGCTATGAAATTACTGTATTTGAAAGACTTGGTAGTGTTACTGTGCCCTGACCACATAGCAGAGGATTCTAAAAGCATATTAAGATATTTGTCTCCTCTCAGTCTGACCACCCTCATCTACGATTTTTTACACTAGTGAATATATTACTTCTGAAAACTGCTTGATCCTTCTCATCCAATTGAAAATAACTGTAATATCACTGTTCTCACAGAATATTTCTATGTTTTAAGAATTCTGGACAGCCAGAAACATATCATAGTAAGACTGTGGAAAGTTAAGATTTCATGGTATGGTTAAGATACAATGAGCTCTGCTACCCAAATTAAAAAAGAGGTTTTTGGGTGTGTCGTTCCCCCCCCCCCCCCCCCGCCCCTGCCCCAATTAATATCTTATAGATTAGTACATGTAAATTATAACGGTTTTACTGACTTGTATAGCATTCCACTAATTCACAAGAGCTGTGAACCTTCTTCAAAATATAAGGAATAGTACAGGATACCCTGCATTGCATCTTAGAAATTGCAGCTCATCATGACATGCTAAAACTTGTGGAATAATTAATTAAACCCATTAAATATTTTGGTGTGAATAAAAGTGGTAAAATGTTGTTTAAGATGTCTTCACAAAAACTTGCAGTAATTAATATACTATGGGCTTGAAATGAGAGGGAAAAGGGATAGCATAAAAAAGGAGCTATCTGATAGTTCACAAGATAGGATCCTAATTTAATGGGCAGAGCAGCGTAGTATAATATTGAATAAAGAAAAGACATCTGTGAAAAATGAGAGAAAATAAGGACATTCTTGTTTGAGGAAGACTGCAAGCTGCATACACTTGTACAAAATGAAATGTCTAATAGTTCTGTGTTGGATTTTTTTTCTGTCTATAACTGAAATTTTTGATCCTGCTGTAATTTAATTTCTTGGCATTGGTGCAGACACCTTTTTGTCTAAAAATAATTGCTCTTCAGGAGGAAGTTTTAAAGGGCACATGAGTAAGACTGAATAAAGTGAAATCAAGGCAAGGAAAGGGGTAAACGCCCTTCACCTGTCAAACATTACGGAACACTGTGATATGGAGATGTTTGCAGTTTCTTTTTTTGCCTGTGTCACTTCATGTGTATGCACTCTGCAGGATTTTTGTCATCCCGATGTTCACACTTGAACTTCATCAGTTTTCATAGTACTGATCCATCATTTTAGGATTGAGGAAAAGCTCTGTGTGAGAATATGAGAATTAAGTGTCATTCCTGTTTATTACAAGATTTTATAGGCCTTGGTAAAAATGAGTGGGAACAAAGTGCTTCAGTATACTGCAGTACTGAGTCCTAAGATTATTTAGATGCCTTAGAAAAATTGCAGGTCCCTACAGCATTTCAGAGTGGCTTAGTTCAGTAGTTTGGCAGCTAATCTAGCAAATAACTCTCCTGCAGTCTTGTTTGGAAAATAAACAAAACTGGAAGACAGTAAAACAATAGAAACATCGAGGCCTTAATTCTTTGGTGAAATTAATGTATAGCAATCTACAGGCAATAAAATATGTCCCAAAATCTTCCAACCTAAGAGAACAAATTCACCCAAGGTAATTAGCACCAGGCATACTAATCTGAACTTTAGAATGACCAAGCATGATCTCTAAAAGCCATACAGATATCTTTTCTACTGGACTTGGTGTTCCATCACACTATTGGGCTGAACCCTCAAAACATTAGTTTTGGTTTCAGTGTCGCATTCAAAATTTGAAGATCATTTCCCTCAGTAGTGAAAGTGCAATAGACAGCTTTTTGCCTGTAACTTATTTAAAAGTCATTGTCTTTGTACCTGAGATTTCTTCCTAAGCATCCCTGTTTTATAACTGGGTCTCTTAGCTCAGAGAGTTTGTCTATAATGAGCCAGGCTCAGACTCAATGTATTTGTGTTTGTTTACTGGTGCTTTCCCAAGTAACTTGTTTTCTACCTTTCATTTCTGCATTTTTAAGATTCTATCTGATTTATCTTGTCTGTTTAGGTACAAGTTGGAGATGACTATTATTTAACCCCCAAAAAGTTATTTTAACTGGATTTGGTCTTGACTCACTTTGATTGTTACTGTCACCTGGTTTTGAAATGATTTAATTTTTTTTCTTGCCATTATTTTTTTCTGTTACAATGGGTCTATGATAAATTATGTCATTTGTTGAAATGAAACTATGTTTCATTCATGTATTGCTTCAGATGATATATGTGAGATCTAACTAGTATCAGTATTACAGTGAGCAGAGATTAAGAATGCTTAACTCTTCTTAAAAATGTTAAACCAAAATTGCAAATAATTGTCTGGTCCAGAATATTTCCTTGCAAATAATGATCCTTGCAAATAATTGAAAAATAACATAATATATGTTTGAAGAAAGCAGCCATCTTCTTTACTATTTCTTCACGGGGAAATGAAAATCAAAGGAGAATGTATATTTAATTTATGAACTATGTCTGCAGCACTGGACATTTGTCTTGCATTAAATTTTACCTTAATGCTGCCTGAGCATTAAAGGTATAGATCACTCATGCTGTGATTGCATTGAGTTCTCCAGAGGAGTGGACTCTATTTCATCGGGTACAGTATTCCTTGCCCTTTTTCACAGGGTACACATGTTCAGGATAAAGATAGCGGGAGAATATTTATTAGGACTGCAAAGAACACAGGTTGTGAATTACAGCAGAGGCAGCCAGTTTACCTACAAAAACTCCAGTGAGGTGGCTCTAGTTTCAATCAGTCCTCTCAAGTCAGAGTGTGTTCCTTGTAGCCAGGTGATAGTGCTTCACAGACTGTATGTCTTTTGTATTTAATGTGTTTTATATTTAATGTCTTTCTGCAAGGTCAGAGACAACCCTTGTTGTACTGAGAACATTTGACCAGGAGTTCTTTTTCAGTTGCTGTGGGGGAACAATGTGGTCTCCTGCACACACACAAAAAATTATGTAGCAGAACTTCCAGATCTTCAGTAAAGGTCAAAAATCATATGCAGATTTTCCCTGTTGATAATGGGGTTTGTTTTTCCATATTCCTCTTGGTAAGTGTAGGAATTGCATACTGAGACTTTTACTTTGAAGATTGTTGAATTCCTGGGCCTATCTCCCACAGAATATGCATTCAATTTTATGACAGTGGCCCTCTCTTTGTCAATCACAGTGTAGTTTTAACAAAGAAAATATTTACATTGTTTTGATTTTTGTTCAGGAGGGCATTTTATTCACCTTTGGAAAGCATGTAAATTATTAAAGCCACCCCTGGTATTCTGCAACTGGATGGAACTTCTAATCCTTGTTTAAAAATATAAATTATTCATTGTAGGATTTAATTTGAAAGTTGGCTGTGTGGTTCCTATGGTTGTTTACATTGCACTCTGGTGAAATTGAAAGCACAAATGAATTCCACTAGGTTTTGTTAGAGAACTTCTGACTTAGTATATCTGAAGGTTCTTTTACTTCTTTAAATATATAATCCCTTTGTTTTTGCTTTCTCTATCAAAATAAAATATGAGTAAAAGGAGAAAGTTACTAAGTGCCTTCAGCAGTAGCGTTTCAGTGAATGCTGTCTTCCATTCACACTGGCCACAATTGGCTCTTGGATGAAAAACATCCAAGGAAAATTGGTATCTGAAGTTGTAACACTAATACTTTCATAGATTGTGTCATTGTGAGCAAGAAATAAATTGGTGCGCTCAGAACATGGTAATGTAAAGATAGTGAACAGTCTCTACCATTTTTTGAAAGAGGAGTAATAGTGGGATAGGAAAGAGTGATGGGTTAGGGCTGCATGAACTTTGTTTATATAATTTTATTTGGAGTAAATACCCTTATCCCCCATCTCTAGTCCATCTAGTGTCTTGGGAACATTATGATTATAGGTTTATGCTAAATTTACTGAAAGAAGTAAGCAGTGTATCTTCTCTTATGTCAGTGTTGAACGCTCTGCTGTTTTACAGATGACACTGTATAGATCTAATGCCCCCTCCCCAACACTTAAAAATGAACCTGAGCTATGCCACACATGAAACAATTTTCTAGTAACAGTTAGAACATGAGAGAGGGGTTTGGGAATTGTCTGAGTTCTCTGCTTCCTTGTACTTCTTGAAAACAAGAATTAGAGAAATGAACTACAAAATCAAGGACAGAGCAAAAATAGATAATATCAAAGCATGGCATCCAAAACAGGGAATATACCTTTATCTTAGCCTCACAGAAAGTGAGTCAAAAAAACAAGTAATTTAAAGAGAATATGCTAAATGAAATTTCAGATTTTTTTTTTCTCCTATTCCATTAAAAAATTTTGTAAATTATAGTTTTCATTGCAATTTTATTGTGCATCACTTGTTCTTCTTGGAGTTTATGGCTTTTCATTATTATCATTATTACCTTTTCTGAGTTATATGAAATTTTTCACATCTCCACCCATGAGCTTTTTTCTGATTCTTCTCCCCATGCCACTAAGATGGGGGAGTTAGTGAAATGCTGTGGGGTACTTAACTGCTGTCTGGAGTTAAACCATGTCAAATAAGTGGAATTACGAAGGAGAAAAAGGCTCCATACAGGTTCAGCTACAAACCAGTGTGACACAAGAATCAGCTGTGTAAGTTCCATCCTGAGACATGACAGTTTTGCAGGAATCTAGGGGAAAATTGGTCAACAGAGCCATTATTCTGCATTTAATTGCATTTAGTTGAGATCAGAATACAGCACACTGCTGCCTAGGTCTGTTTCCTCTGAGTTCATTCCTGCTGTGTTCTGTTTAAACTTATTTCTGTTGCTTGTCTGACACAAGTTCCAATGTATACTGTTTCTGTAGTGTGATGCTATAGCATGTTTTCTGAGAAAATGCTTAGTCTAATTCCTGCTTCCTTTTGATCATCCATACTCAACGTCATTTGTGTTTTTCTGGAAAGTGCAATGTAGCAGCTGGCTGTTACTCCTCAAGCAGATTTCCATGCCACAATCCTGTGTGGTGCCCTCACCACAGGTTGAGAGCAACCATATGCAGTCAGTTTTTATATAACTCTGTCATTTCCCATCACATCAAAGTTTGGTTTTCCTCTTTTTTAAAAAGAAGGACTTTAGTGGAAAGTTTATTCAAAATGTCAGCTGAAATAATCAAAAATCTGTGACTGAGGCTTTAGAGCAGGGAACACTCTGAGATTATGATGTGTGTCAGCATGTCTGAAAACTAACTGAAACTGTGGGGAGGTTTTTAATGCTTTAGTAAACAGAGAAGAAGTAAACACCTCTTGAAAAATTTCAGGAACTTAGTGAATTTCTTGTCTCATTTAAGAGACGTAATTTTGTTAATAAATATGACATTCAATTTTATTTTTATGAAAGGTACCTTCTTTTTATGAAAGGTACCTCTCACTGTGTGCAGAGTTTCCCTCCACAGTCTCACTAATGATATTTACCTTTTGCAGTTTTCAAGAACTGTCAGAAAATGTCATTTTCTTCCCTACAGGGTTTTTTGTCAATTTCAGTGAAATGTGCTTAAGTAGCTTTTCGTGGGGAGAAAAGATGGAGAAAAGATTTCTGTCCTCAAAAAATATGCACTGAAATGACATGACAGAAAATTGTGTCATGAAAAATACAACTTCAGTATTAGAACAGGAAGTGAAAGTATTTGGGCTTTTTCTTTGTTCTCCCTGAGCATTCCGGAGGAGAGGTCTTGGTTCTATCAAATATCATGGACAACTTCTGCATATGTAAGAAGATTTGTCTTTTTTTCCATTTGTTGCTTAATATTTTTTCATAAAAACAAAGAATCATTTAGGTTTAAAATGACCTTTAAGATCATCAAGCCCAACCACTTTTTTGACCTCATTTACCACAGAACCAATATCCCATAATCTCCAGGAGCTTTTCTGCATTGACTGTAGAATGCTTACTATAACACTGTAATATACGTTTATACTGTCAGATTTGTAGTCTGTATGTTTGGGTTGGTGTTGGATCTTTTCTCTCCCTCCCTCACATATCTCTGATTCCAGTGCATGGAACACATTATTGCCCATGGTTTTCTGCCATGCCTGAAAGACCCTCATTAATTATTTTTGTATATTCTTCTAGTTGCTCCAAAGAATTGATTATCTCACTCTCTGTGCTTTTAAGCATTTAGCTAGAGCAAGTCAGATAGGCAGCTTTGCTACTCCAAGGCCATTTGAATGCTTAAGTTCCTCCTCTCTGAATCATTTATGTAAAACAGGATAAGGAAACCTTTTTTTCCTATACTTGTAACCAATCTTAAGTTCTCTATGGAAAAGCTAAAGCAACCTCAAAAAACAACTCTTACATTGAATAATTTTCTGATCTTCTAACATTGCCATGCCCATGGCCTGGGCATTAAATAAATAGCATTTCCAATCTTATAATAGAACACTTTCTAAAGCATGTTATTAATACTCATGGAATCAAAAGAAGATTTAACAGTGAATATGTGAATATGTGCTGTGAATGCTTTAAATTCTGAAAGCAAGGATAGTTATGTGGATTTTCTGCTTCCAGACTATACTTTCTGGAACAGTTTCTATTCAAAGGGTATCATACATAGTCTCTAAGGACTTGGCTTATGGCTGAGCTTTCAGGAAACAAATCTCAGAAAATAAGAACATAAGATCAACAGTTTCGATTCAGAAAAATCATTATCTAGCCTGTATCCTTTGGCTAATAGCAGATACCTTGGGAACAAGCATATAATGATACTGCCCTAAATCACTCTCCCAACAGATAGTGATTTGTGGCTCAACTATTATGGTACCAAAGGTAATTTCTTCCTCTTTAAGAGACTGTGCTTTGTCTGCCTGTCCAGCTATTTTTGAACCACTCTAGTCCTCTAGCCTCAGTAATATCATTTGGTTGAAGCTGCAAATACAGTGAGTTTTAGGCTAGTCTAAGCATAGGCTCAAGCATATGTGCAATCATATGACAAACTGTAATATTTCATGAAACTCCTGCCTTCTTGCGTGGTAGCAAATCCATCTGTCACTGAAACTCATCAGTTACACACTTTTTTTCTGTTTTACTGTAAATGTACTTAATGATTATATTCTGCCTTGGATTAGAATCTTAGGTCTTGCACACTTAACTGGCAGGAACCTTTTTGATCATAGCTACACTTACATTTTTGGTAACACCTTTTAGCAGGGAAAAAAGTATGTTATTTGGGCTGATATATTAACATATTGGCTTTGATACAGATTTTCATCAAAAAAGCTTTTGAGGCCCTCATTGAACCGTGAAGAGAAATGGTGGGGGTGATTTGCCAAAAAGTTTTTGGGATACTTACATATTTACTTATTATTTTATAATTTGAAGGTGAACAAATCAGTGTAGTCCCATTCTGTTTTGAAAGGAAAGCAGATTCTGAGTATCTCATAGCTGCTGTAGGACTGCTTATTTTTATTTAACTGCATGATTGCAACACTTTTGAGTTATGTTTCCTTCACTATATGCTTCAAACAAGACATACTTGAAATGCTTATTCCACTGTCAAAGTCATGCTCCTCCTCTCTGTGCTTTGCAGTACAAGCAGAGATGAGAAAGACCCTGGTGCTTCTTTCATCTTCACTTTTGATCCAAAAAAGAGATGATATTAATGAGCTAAAACACAGTACATGAATAATTTTTATCCTTCTTTGCTTAATATGTGCATCATACATGCTACTCATTTTTATATATCTCAGAGGATTGCTTACTGTGTTCTGGGTTCTTTCAGTAATGATACGTTTAGGGGGTCAGAGGAATCTTCTATCTGAGGGAAAGGAGCCATCCAGTAATAAAGAAACAGTGTTTCTTGCCTTTGTGAAATAGGAAAACAGAAGAATAAAAGGGCAGCAAAATACTAACCAAGCCCAGAAAGCTAAGGGATAAGGTCAGTTTTGGGTTACATCTAGTAGATAGAAAGTTGTTATGATCAATATAATACTGCAGAGAAGGACCATATTTTTATTACAAAGGAATATAATCAGCAAAAGAAACATAACTAACTAACAAGGAGAATGCTTTGATTTAGAATGCCAGCAAGAAACTACAGGTATAAGTCAAAAATAAAGCAAGAAGTCTGTCTACATGCTGAGCCCCAAAAACATAAACATTCAAGCCAGATTTCTGGAATGCTTCTGAAAATGACTAATGTTTTCATAGTAGCTAGCATAAATTAGAACAAGACAAAGTGTTATTTACTTGTGTTTTGTCTGATTCTGAGACACTTGAATTATGGTTCGAAAGAACGGAGGAAAGTTTTAAGAAAACCCTATTTTACATAGCAACGTGGGTCGTTGGCAATAAAAGGCTAACAGAAAGTGCCTACAGTCCTGAGAGAATTAGTACCATTCTGCCTCGGGCACCAAGCAGAGACCTGGGTTGATTACCACCACTCACAGCTGTTGAGGAACCCAGGTCGTGCAGGCAGCACAGGTGCAGCTGCAGTACCAGGTGTGGGCTGAGCTCTGCATGAGACTCTGAGGCAAGAGACCACAGCCTGATGCTGGCCCTTTTCACACAAAGGGCCCAGGGACCTGTAGAGCAGACAGGTGACTGGACACTCAGGGACACAGCAGAAGCCAGGGACCCCAGACTTTGGCATCCTTAGACTGCGAGGATATAAAAGCCCAGTTTTCTTTGTTCAGAGCCCCTCTGAGGTACCAACTCCAGCTATTTTTCTATTACTTAGTAATTTGACCAAGGTTAAAGTTCTTTAAGGATCTGGACATCTGAGACTGTGCTATGGAAAACCTAGGACTGAGCCAGTAAGAACACCTGGTGTGACTGTGAGTGTGGTATATGTTCCTGTGGAGGGACTTCCACCCCATCTCAGGTGGTATGAGAGTCACTACCAGAGTGGATCCTGGATGGCCGGACAGGGAAGTTCCTTAGCATGGTGAAGGAATATCAGTCAAGGCTCTGAAAGTCATGGCAGTGCATTTTTATATGTAAGTTTATAAAGCATTTCAAGGGCACTGTCATGTAAGAGTAATTTGAGATTCTCTTGACCATGCTGTTTCATGACCATCTGTATGTTTGTGACTTTGGTTGATATAACAATAATTATTGGCCTCAAACTCCTGTTAAAGTGTTTAAGACATCCACAGATGATATAAAACTCTCAGTGTGGACTGCCTTTCTATCTTTCAGCTGGTTTAATGGCATAACTTTTGCTACAGAACTGTGGGGTCTGTAACTTTCATGTTACACTGGAGAAGGTGCTTTGATATGACATTTCAAAATCAATGGCAGCCTGTCGGATTGTGCTTGATAGATAGTCTACTCAGGGCTCCTGTATTTATACTTGATGTGAGAAGGAAATTGGAGCTGGCATCAAGGGGCTTCATAGCAACAAAGATCACTGAAACAATAATAATTTCTGAAGGATTTGCATTAACTTACACTTCTAAACACCTTGTTCTACTTTGCTATTATATAAAAATATGTAAAAACTGATGTAAAATTTTGTAACAAAAATCACCCCTAGAATTTCTGACTTAGAAAGTTAATTCTTTGTGTATGTCAGGTTTGGAATTGTCTTCAGTTCTGTGCTGACTTGCAGTAACATTTACAAATTTCTTCTCTGAAGAGATTCTATTTCAGCCGTATGTGAGAAAAACTGAGAAATTTCATTAAATTTTTTTTCCTCAGATTTCAGATCTGCAGGTTGTTTTCTCACCTATCAAATTCAGCAAGGATCTGAGGCTGATGCTGCCTCACAGTTCCATCTATCAGCATTGCTGGTGATAACAGATTCTACAATCAGAGCTCGGTTGAGGATTCTATTTGTGAGATGATAGGAAGAATAGGGTCCTTGCATTGCCTGCTATAGCTATAACTAGTTTGTTGGCAGTAAGGAAAGCAGATACATCTCCAAATCTCATGGAATACAGGTGCTGTGTATAAAAGGTTCATGAAATGACATCATTTTTGAAAATTTTTAGAAACCATCTCAAACATATTTGATTAAATGCTTAACCATAAATGTATAAGTTTTGGTATAGTAGAAATTTACTGTGGGTATAGAATTTCAATGGTTTTCTACGGGAACATTTCTGAAATGCATTGTGGAGTCTGGTTGCATCAATAGAAAAGAACATAATAAAGTATGTTAAACACAAATCTGAAGTTTTTTATATAGGCATGTTTTTTTTGTCACAGTTCCAATTTTAAAATAGTCTTAAAATTTAGGTTTTTTGTCTTGGACTCAAATGAAAACAGTAGGAAAAGTGCCTAATGTGTAAAATATTTGGTTTAATGCTTTGAGAGCTCAAAATTTGATGACCCAAAAATCATGTTGAGGTTTTTGGTTGACTTTTTTGGTCGACTTTTTTGGTCTTTCTTTTTACAGCCAGAACTCTGGTTTTGTAATGCAATCTTCATAGTTATGCTAAAATTATGTTTTAGCAGATTCAAATTAATTTTAAAATTAGTTTCTCTTGTATATCTATGAAAATTATATTATACTATATCTTTTATACTTTTATTCTTGCCTTTAGTTTTGATTTTGTTTCTTTTTCCCATTTTTTAGATAGCACAAAGTAGACACTAAATGCAATGTAAACAGAAGTCTCCAAGAAGTAGTTTGTGTTATGTTAAGCTGTGATCTTGACTTTGTCACTGAAGACATTGCATTTGCAGGCATGAGGGCATAGGATCATCTGCAGGTTTTTAAACTTAACTTTGGGATTCAGCGTGGGGGTTTTCTGGTAATGCAAATTGTTACATCTTTTCCCCTTATGGGGTATACTTTTCCAAACCGAAGAAGGTAGATGGGCTCAGATCTAGAATGTATTCCTTATGTATACCCTGGTGGTTAATATGATTTATATCAAAGAACTTTACGGCATTATGTGGCTTATTCTAAAAAAAGCAGAATGCTGTATGATTGAGACTTGTGTTTTAGGAAAATGAATTCACAAACATCAATTTAAACATGTAAGCAGTTGGTACAAGCTGAACAAACCTCTAATCTGGTTTATGCCTTGCACTGTACATACAGAAAGGAAAATCTATATTATTATTTCAAAAGTTTAAGAAATACAAGATGATGCAGATATAAAACACTCCAGCAAATCTTTTCTTAAATCAGTGACAAGATTAGTTAAGCTGAAAAGATTTATATAGACTAGAGTGTAACGAGACTAGCTACTGTTAGAATTGTCGAGTGGAATATACTGTTTCAAATTAGAATATGTTCCTATATCATTATATAGAAAATTTGAGTAATATTTTGTGTATTATATGGCTTTCTCACCAGAGCATTAGTGTTTGAGAGATATATGTTGTATATTTGTAAGCACTGTGCACTTTCCTTGCTTATTCTGCAGTTTTATGCTTGTGGATGCAATCATCTATTTCATTTATTTCATTCTTTGATTATGTAAAAAATGACATTTTTTTTCCCCAAATCTTTATTGATATTTTACTTCTCTATCGATATATGGCATTTGATAGATTAACAATATTCATTGTTGTAATTCTCTAGGGGAATGGTTTCTCCCATTCTGACCCCCTGGAGTTTTCTTACCACACAGAATGACCCTTCCTTCCTTCTCTGACCTAATTGGCTGAGTGCCAGCCATCCTCCCAGAGTGGGAGACTAGATAAGACCCCTGTACTTCCCTGTTCTTTCTCTTTCCCTCCTGGAATTTCAAAGAATAAATTCCTGGGACAAAGCTCCTGGGGAAAGGGCCTCTTCTGATATCTTTTATCTCGTCCTTGGTAAAAATTCCCTCTAAAGCCTCCTAATAACTGAATTAGCTCAAGCCCTCAGAGGCGGGCAGGGAGTAATTTTTACAATTCATAACTTAGAATCTGAGAGGTTTTGATAAATGGGGGGGGGGGGG
>VXBN01005711.1:745701-823229 GCA_013397395.1 Sinosuthora webbiana | reverse complement strand
GTGTTACTAAAAATATAAATTACTGAAATTAATTTTTTACTCTAGATTGTGACTATTTATCCATTTGGAAAATTAGCCTTTTTATTTTTCAGAATAAAATTATTTTTTGTTTATTGTATATTAAAATAATTTGATGTTTCAGCTTTCTGAAACTCTCAACACATTATTTTTATATGGAATTGTGGATCATTAGTGTCTTTAGTTTGTTTCTTTTTCCCAACTACAGTGAAGAGAACGTATATACTATCAGTCCTCCTTTTTTCTATTGAATGCGAAATAAGTTTCTCAATTATCCAAATGTCTAGTCGTAGTCCTGAATAACTTTCAATTCTTGCTACCTCTTTGATGTTTCAACTTTCTAAAGCTAGTACACCAGCCAACAGTAGGAAAATTAGATTTAATAATTATACTATTAATTTCCTAAACTTTCTCTACTGAATTATAAAAATTACATTGGCACTTGGCAGTATAGTACTTAGTCCTGAAATTACTCGGTGACTTCAGTAAAACAGTGTATTCAGGAGTGGCTATTTATCTATAGGCCATCAGTAGGATGAAGCCAACAGTGGAAGCCCCCAGTAAAATAAATTTGTTCTCATGGAATTATAGAGCATAAGTCTAAGGCAATAGAAGAAAATGAAAGGGCAGCATGAAAGATTTCCCCTTTGTATATTGATTTTTACTTAAAATGGATTTGTGACATTTCTGCTGTCATCAAGTTTATTTATTTAATGTATTTCTCAAGGCATTTGTTTAACTGTTAAACATAACAGCTTAGGAATAAAACTTGTCTTTGTAAAAAAACATGGACCTGAGCCAAGCTGTTTAAAATTTAGGCTACATAAACAAGAGGAAATTAAACACTGAAATGTTCAAGCACTGGAACTTGACTGTCATGTTGATAAATTGTTGGAACAGTCTTGCCTCAGTTTGGACCCACAGGCTTGCAGATGGTTCTCAGGTGCCATATGAGAGTGTGCATTGACAGTGGCTGCTTCCAAAAAGCAGTTTGGTAATAGTCACCTCCCCTTAAAGCATAAGAGAGTTTACAGAGAAAGCAGTTTAGTGCCGGGATAGCGGCAGTGCCTGAGTACATTAAATATACTTAGTGGAGAAGTAGCTTTGCAAGCTGTGGCAAGGGTACAGGGGGAAAGAAGGGAAAGCAATGCATGCAAAGTTCCTTGTTTTCAAAGAGTGTGTTGCAGGAAATTTTATTTATATAACATTATGTGAGTTACGGTTATTGCTGAAGACATTAAGATTAATTTTGTTTTTATCAGGAAATGCCTTTCTTTCTCTTATACTTGTCTGGTGGAAGTCAGCTCTATTAAGTATACATCTTTAAGGGCAAGTTGTAATGACTGCATTTTGTTCTGGATTACAACCGTTGTGGCACAGATGGGAGGAAATACCACAAAATGGCAGATGTGCCACTCTACGGTTAGACAGAAGATGGGAGCTTCCCAGAAAACTTTGTCCCTTGATAAGCATAAGAAAAGATTACTTCTAATCCTGTATGACTGGGTATGGGTAAAGAATGTCAACCCTGAAGAAAATCAGATGCGGACAATAACAAATTGTGGTTTATACTTTTTCAGAATCAGCTAAATTTATGGTAGATTTTGTAGGAAACTATTTCTTCTATTTTCTGTTAAAGATATAAATTCTTCTATATTGAAGTGAACTGGAAAAATTTCAAAGGGAAGCTGGTGTAGGTACTGTATTGGTGCCATAAGCCTGTGCAGTATTCTGTTTAAACAGTGCTTTTGATACTTTGTGTCTATTTATGTCTTCTGCAGCAAACAACTGTCTCTCACAAACCTCTCCTGCTCCCATAATAATACCTTTGCAACTCCTTTCAGCTTTAAAGGCTGTTATACTCTCATGTATTTCTCTTTTTCCTTGAGTACTGCCATGCTAAGTGGCAGTGAATGCAGTTGCTAGCTCCAAAATACATGTAGTGTAATTAGTGGTGTGTTTTATGACTGGCTAGCTGAAAGGTCAAGAGAATATAAAAATATTGAACCTGAACCACATGCCTTCTGGGAAAAAAAAAAACAAACAAAAAAAAAAAACAAAAAAAAAACAAACCAAACCTAAGTCCCCTATTCTCCATTATGAAATACGTTGCAATAACTCGTGTCCTCCTGCTGCCTCCTTTCAAAACTGGTTGAAATGAACCAAATATCAGAATTTATGGGATGGGAGGTAAGATAAGAAATGGATGAACAGACAAATATTTCCACAAACACTCTAAGGCAGATTGAGTTTGAAAGCTAAGGATGGTGCTTGTTTTCAGTAGGAAATAAATTGGTAAATACACAGTTGTCATTTTTATGTTGCCAGTGGAGTACACTCAGTAAAGTCAATATCCCTGAAGTGGGTCTTTTCACTGGCTTCAAGTTACTAACATTTTTTAGTTATGAGTCCTCGACTCTCCTCCCTTCTTTTTTTTCTCCCGTCCTTATAAAAATCAACTTTCAGGTAGCTTAACTAATCAATTTGCAACACCTATCTACCTCCTAACTTAAAATATATGCTTTGTAAAAAAAAAAAAAAATAAATAAAAAAAAGGGAACTTTCAATAAGATTTCAAATTTGTAAGTAGAGCATGATGAGTTGTATTTAATTGTTCATCCAGTTTACAGTAGACTCAGCAGGGACATGATTTTGATGAGACAATGATTAAGGTTCTGATTTTCTTTCCCCCTGGACGCAGGCTTATTTTAAACCATGTTTGTTCTCTTTGTTGTATCTGCTACATGTGATCTAGGTCAACATGACACTTTTGTTCTTTTTCCTCTTCCAAAAGTGGGAAGTTTCCAGCAGCTTCATCTTCAGCTGATCTAGGCCTTCTATTGGCAAAGCAGTAACAAAAGAGTAGACCCGATACATGTAGAATGGATCAATATCTGCAACAAATGGAGTTTTTTTATTGCCTGTCTGTTGGTTCTTTGATTTTATAGTCTAGTGATACCTCTGATTATAATGGAGTTTCTTTCTGATCTACATAACTTTATCTTGACAGAACTGTTCTATGATCTGATATACTCATTAAGACCTTTGTTATAAATCTCAGAGGCATCCTAATTTATTCATATTGTAACAAGGCAATTCTCCAAGCAATTCTTAGGGCAGTTATGCATCTAAGAAATACAATAAAACATTTATAGATAATTAGTAAAATATAATCAGAACAAAATTTTCCAACTTTCTTAAGTTTGGTTTTTTTTGTTTTGTTTTGTTTTTTTAATGGTAACATGCTTTAAATTAAGACTTCATGTTTTAACCTTTTCAAACCACTTTGAAGCAGGCAAGATTGCCTACTCTCTACTTCAAAAAGACAATGTTTTAAATAGACATTGAGGTTTTGAACAAATTTTAAGATTTACAGTTGTAAAGCTTATCCACACCATCTTTTCTGGAGCTAGTGAAGTTTAGCAGTCAGACTTTTAGCACTGGATCTCCTCTTGGCTCTTCCACCGCGATGTACCTGTTTTTCTTGGCAAAGTAACAGAGGAAAAACAGAAAAGCCCATCCTCATGGGTTTTTTTGAGCAAACAGAGCATTCAATTAAATTAATAGACAGAAACACAAAATATAATTTTTCATTAAGTTTTGGTTTTCAGTGATCAAAAGTTTGCTACTCCATGCTCAAAACACAGATTTTTCAAAATTATCTGATCTGACACATTTTTTTCTCTTTTTTTTTTCCTCAGTTCTTGGATATGTTTTTACCTATATATATATGTATTTTCTATATAAAAATAGGAAACATTCAATGTAAAACTTATTTAAGATACATTTTAATAACTAAGATAAAATAGTTCACTGTTCATTTTGAAGAAAAAATATATTAAATATTGCTAAAATGTCTAAAAAGAAACAAAATCATATTATCGTGCTGTTTTGTAACATTGAAAAATCACTCAAAAATGTTGACTGCAATGTTGGGGAAGATGAATCAGGGAAACCTTAAAAATATGATTGTTTAGCAAAAGATTCTGAAAATATGAAACCTATAATCGAAATAGAAATGGAAGCTTACTTTGAGTTGTAGGATACCGAGTCTTAGTTACTATATAACCTGAAAACAGTAGCCTAGACAGCGAAGAAGATACCTTTCTGCTGGCTAAGGGATTCAAAGGTCAGTGTAGCAAAACAGGAAAGTCTAAAGAATAGTTTTTAGAGTTTAAAATATAACATATTAGGGTAATGTAGTAGTTCTTATAGGCTATACGTAGATTCTATAGGATTTTGTGTCTTGTATTGGTTGGTCACTGTATATTAGAATATTCATCACAAAAAAAGATATAATGCATTGTAACAAGGACCTCGCGTTTTTACCTGTGCTCTGACCTCTGCTCTTACCTCCCCTGTTACTTCTGCTCTTACCTCCTCTCTTACATCCTCTCTCATCCCTGCTCACTCTATTCGCTGCTCTCTGACCCCTGCCACCATGCTCCCTCTCTCCCCTCTATCATAACTATTACCCCCTTGTTCCTTCTCCCGCTCTGTCTGGGACTTCCCTTCAGCCGAGGCTGGTGGCTGAAGGCAAGGCCCTTTTTACCCTCGACCCTTGCAATAAAACCACGTATTCTAGAATATCTCAAGTCAGCAGAATTCCTTCTCCCCGCTGTCCATGGATAGTCTGACACTGCAATTGCATTTTTATCATCTCATAATGTTTAATTGTTCTTTTTTTTAAAATGCATTGTGATCCACAGTAATGTTTATCCATGGCTTCCATTAAATATTTCCAAGGTCTATTAGAATGATAGATTGATTTGTGCTCATTATCTGCTCTATTTTCAAGGTAGACCATTTTTGCATAGAATTTTAAGACCTGATTTCAGGTTTTGCACAGTTACACGTCCTACCTTTTTCCAGATGCATTCTCTTTGCTTTTCACCCTCCTAAGGTCTCAGTTCTCTTTAATCAGATTCATTTCTGCCATTCTGTGCCTTAAGCATTAATATAAATTATGAAAGAGACTCATGCAAGTGGAACATCCTAAGAAACACCACCACAGTGCCGGAACTTCAGCCAAAATTTGCACAGTGCAGCAGGAGCTCAGTTACAGCTGCCTGGATGCTGCTTCCTGGTATTTGAGTCTAGATCTATGACCTGAAACTGCACAGGTCTGCAATTGCCAGGTTACCCCTAGGCCATCATGGCACTGAAGCCTTGACTCCAACGGGTTTTGGAATACTTTCTATGTGGTTTAGCAAACAGGCATAGATCCACTTTGGTGAGGTAATGTACAGATTTCAGCAGTACTTGTCATTAAAAAGCTTAATGTTTTCCAGGTGCTGAAATGTTGTTCAAAAAATCCTTGGCATTCAGTTATATAATAAAAGAAATCTCAGCCTCAGCATGTTGCACATAAAAGTTTAAAAGTATGAAGCAATACTGTACTAAAAACATTGAAGTCATTCTTTGGTGTTCACAAGCAGGCTATCTGTAACAAATATAATCTGTAACAAAAATAGAGCTGTCAAAAAGGGACATGATCTGAGTTTGAATTTGCTTTTTTTCTGTTTACTCCTCTGATTTTGTAGAAACAGGGTTGTGGTTTTTAGTCCTTGGGACTGACGATTTCAAGCCAGCTGCACATCACCGAGTGTTTCACCTTCTTACAGAAAAGTACCTGTGAAACCCAGCTAGAGTTTCTCTACAGCATTTGTAAACTGCTTGAACTAAAACTTGGGCAAAGGCCCTGGGAATACTTATTTTAAATTTTGATCACTGATTGGTATGTTTCCTTTTCTATACAATAAAAAATTGATTCCAGCATTTAGAGAGGATGTCTAATTAAAGCCTTTCTGTGGTAAATAAACACTGTGAGCAACTCCAACACTGCTTTTTATAGAGATAAGATGGAGGCAAGGATTAAAGGATTTGTTGGAGGCTGGTGAATGAAAGACTGAGCTTAGAGACAAGGTTAGAATTTACTACTCTCTGTGACTCACTTTTGCTGTTGGAAAAATTGTGAAAAAACATTGAGGTGGAGTAAAGGACTGGTTGCACATTAAAAGGCGTATGAGAAGGAAATGAAAGTAATCAGTTTTAATCAACAGAGAACTTGTTTTAACAAGGGATAATAAAGTTAGTAGTTGTTGCATAATTTGATGATTAAATTTTCAGAAATCTAAGAAATCCAGTTTTAAGAAAAACTGTTTTTTCTGTCCTGTCTTCTGAGCACTGGGGATTTGTGTGTGCTTGCATGTTTGTATATTTGCATATGCTGCATTAACAAAAGCTTAATTGTACGGAAGTGCATTATAGAAATCAGACCTCCTTTGTTCTCCAGTCAGCAAAGAGATTGATTGCAAAAACCATTTTCTAGGAATTGCTGAGTCCAGGATCCTTCCACCAGATTTTAATGCAGCAAATCAGTCTTCCTCCCAGATAATGAGACTGATATAATGGTATTTTTCCAGTTGACAGTCTCTACCTTGCAAAGTGAAGTTTAGGTGCTGTTGTCTTAGAACTGGTTCACATTAGCAGAACACCACAGCATCCTGAAACAGGAGCAAAATCCTGTTCACTGCTCCACATTATAACCTCTGATCCAGGCTAAAAAGGATAAAGGACCAACCAATAGTTTAACGGGTGCAAATTTCACCCCAGGGTAAAGTTTATCTGAAGCAGGGGAGGGCTTGCTGACTAAGCTTGATCAACTCTTATTTTTTGGATATAACAGTTTTTATTGCTATTATCTATCACTGCATAGTAATGCCTATGCTGAACATGGAAAACCTGTTTAGCTTCTAGCTCTTTAAATTCTTGATGAGTCCCTGCCAAGGCAACAGACCATGTATTAAAGTTCAGTGATACTGATGTGGTAGAGAGAGTTGGATTGAGTAATAGGATGGTCTCCTCTGTGGGGAAAGTTGCTGAAGTTATTAGACTAAACAGTGCTACAATATCTCCAACAATAAAAAAGCTGAAATCTGTCTCTATTTGAATATTTACTGTGGCCTCAGAAGAATTGCAAATCATGTAATTTGTAAACTCTTTTATTTATGCTTTCCCATAGCAATAGCAACACTTACCTGCTGAAAAATTAAGTTTGCGTCACAGAGCTGAACACCAAGCCTTCTTTTCCCATGACAAATCCAGGTCCTGCCAGCTTCCCAAAGCTTCAATATTATTGAGTTATATCCACAGTAACTTCCTCATTCTAGTGCAATGAGATAAAATTAAACCATTTGGTTGGTTTAAATTAATTTTTTAGGCCTAAAGAAGATACTTAATTTTAAATTAATGGTGCTATTACTGCATTTATTTTAATTCTGAATTAATATTTTCATTGAGCACAATAACCTTTAGGAATTCGTGTTGGAAACCTGATGGCATGTCTTTTAATAAGTCAATCATCTAAACGTGCCAAAACCTCATGATTTATTTAATATATAATGAAGGGCAGAAAAATATCTACACTTCTTGTCCTTGGCACAGCTAATCCAGAAAGATTGCTAAGAATTTGTCCCAATATAATATTAATTTTCTAATATGACTTTCATGTTGAAAGTCATTACTCTGTGAATTTGAGGTTTGCCTCCTAAGTCAGTAATAAAATATTGCTTTCTTTCACCTCTTTTATTTAACTACTTTGTAGTAATTAGTGGCAGTGTAATTTTTGTCAGTTTTGAGGATCCTCATGGTATATAAAATTTACTTCTCTCTATGCAGACCCACAGAAAAAAGGAATGATTGCTGGTCAGTACAGTATAGACTTTTATCCTGCTATATGCAGTTCTTTGAGTCCTTCTCCTCCTTGAAATGAAAGCCCAGGAAATAGTAATCCCTATTTCTAATGCCAAAAAATGAGTATTGATCTCTGTCTTCTCATACTAAACAGCCAGTGGCTGCTCTTCTTTCTTTCCTTTTCAAATCTTTAAAACAACAGCAAGTTCAATGGGAGACACTAGTTTCTCTACTGTGTCTGTATAATCTAAATGAAGGAAAAAAAAGCAGTAGAAGAATATGATTCTTTCAAAATTTATATTGAGCTGGCTTTATATCTGTAGCAGTGGGTCAATGCTGGAAGTGTAACAGGAAATAAAAATGGCAACTGCAAATCCTTGTAATTGCTGAAGTTATCAGTACTGTGTCTCTGTTAGTTGTTTTTCTGGAAATCAGGAACCAAATCTGAGTAAATATAATTTTAAATGTAAATCCAGATATGTACGTATTTCAAAAAGGAATGGTTTTGGAAAGAAAATAGGTTAACTTAGGTCAGATTTATCTGATTATTCTTTGCTTGCTATTGTAGCCCCAGGCCAGTAATATAGTGAAAGTTGCAGAAAAAATGCACAGCCCTCCATTCTAGTAATGACAAGAGGTCACAGGCCAGCATTTAAAACGAGTTTGCACTTAATTCCAACAGGTGTAGCTGCAAAGTTTGATTTTAATCTTTGTGTTTCTTTCAGCTTTAGGTCTCCTTTTGTTTTGGCATTTTTAGCAATGTTTGTTATAATCTTTGCTTAGGCTCAGAGGTTCTTGTCTGCTAGAAAGCTCTTTTTCAGGTTAAATTGCAATTGTCTTGTCCTGGGTAATTGTGTACACCCCAGTAGTCTGTTGCTTTTTTTTAAACTGTAACCCCAGTATCAGCTACTGAAGTCTTTCATGTTAATCTTCTCCAATCTTCTCTAATAGTTTTAAGATTGATTTCCCATTCTTAATTAATGAAAAGTTTAAAACCCACTGAGGGCACCCAAATGTTATATTGGAGGTGTAGGTTCTTTCTGATTGTCATCCTTCTTTTCACATCTGCTGCTTACAGGTACACAGTGCTGAGCTGTTTATCTTATTTTCTTTCTCTTTTAGAGTTTTGACCTTTGTGGAAGCTTATTTTATTTTTACCTCTCAAGAACCAGGCAGGCTCTTTGGTGAGCTCTTCATTGTCAAATTGCCGGCTATCCCTGTCCCTAAGAAAAACATGTTTCTCTGATATCCTCTCTTCGTTGTTTCTAGAGTTCTTAAAGATTAAGGAACACTTCTCAGGAATGTACACCAGGTACATGGTATAGACCCATGGACACTTTTCTATAGGCTGAGCTACACAGTTCATTGAAAAGCGTGAATTTACAGCTGTATCAGAGTTTAAATTGATTTCTCGAATGAAGGCAAAAGAAAAATAAATTAAAAGTAGAATAGAAAATAATTATCTTCCCTCACCTGTTTCTCTTACCCTACTAAGCATCTTATGTTCTGAAACTCGAACAAATTCTTGAAAAAATGAAGCTGGTTTTCATCCTTCTGAAAAAGGATCTACTGATCATCTAAAAACTCTTTTATTGGTACAGGATTCATGTGTTCTGAAGTTAAAACCAGGTAATTTATAGATTCAAAGTGGAGCAGATGAAAGAGAGAACTTTTTAGAATGTGAAATGTCTTCCCTTTCAGTATGACCTTGCTTCTTACTTTTAGAATGTACTTCTACATAAATGGAGAAGTAATGTTTCAAAATTATTTTAAAATTCCAGTTTTACCAAAATCTTTAGGATGGATCAAATTCTCTTTGTTATTCTTTGAAGAATTCAGCAATAATTTCATGTAAATTTGGAATATGTATTTGGGAAAGGCCCTTGAAAATATACGGTATGTATATCAGTGAGGAAAAAAATGACTTTGCAATGTAGCATAGTAGCTATTTGAAGGAGTTAAGCAATGAATAAGAAACTATCTATGTTGGCTTTCATTAATTTTGCATTTCTTTGTTTCCTTCTTTATGTTTTTAGCAGGACTAAGCTGAAGTTATACATTTAGCTTGATAGATGTTCCCTCTGGGAACCATGCAACTATGCCAGAATCTTAGTCTTAAGTAGCATTATATCTCACAGACAGTACCTTGATTAAGACAAACTTTAATTAAGATAAATGGTGGCTGCTTAGTCATCTGTTTGCCATGGTGAGACTTGTATCTTCAGATTAATGTTAGAAGTAATGAAAAATTTTCATTTTCTTAGTGAAAGCACAAATTAGATGTTTGCAGGGTTGTTGCCCACCTGTCCTGATGAGTGTACACCTGTTAGAAAGCAATAGTAAGCAGTTTCATGATACAGATTTTTCTCTATAATGAAGTTCTATTATCTTCCCAGCTATCCTAGAGGGATGAAAGTCAGCAGTATCTGTTCCGAGAATAATATTTAATCAAGGTTAGACTTAATTGCTACTGATGTAAACAGTCTTCATTTCTTAATTCATGGAACAGTGAGGATGGGGTTTTTTATTTATTTGGGAAGATGGTCCATTCAGAAATCAAGATAAATTGTTCTGTTGAAAAAGCCTTAAAATTTATTCATTATTTAGATTTGACATTTCATCTTTCTTTCCCGGATTGAGTACATCAGCTTGAATAGTGATCCATAAAGGTACCATTTTGTCTGTACATCCACAGATAGGTTTGGATCTTGTGCAATCAGAAACACTGGAAAATAGCTAGCTCCTTAATGTCAGCTTTAAACTGAATAGCCTGTTACTTCTGGGAGTAATTTAAAATAGTATGCTATTATTGGTTTTTAAACCAAAGGATTCTCAAGACTGCACTTAAAAAGACAAAGAGGATCTTTATGACCCAAATCTACCATGGCAGATTTATACATGCTTAAAATTTTTATCCAAATGTGAGTTTTTTGAGCTTCCACAGTCACAGAAAAAATCCTGTACTTTTTCTGATCTGTGGGTTGTTCACCTGAGTTCCATCTTTTCGCTTGCTCCGTGCCTCAGATTTTCCAAGCATATGTTCATGAAAGATTTGACAGCAAATGAGTAACGGAAAATACAGTGCAGCTCCCTAGTAGACAAATTAGTATGGATATGACAGTTACTTAACTTTTTTGCATTTCTATGGGAATGGTGTTTGAATTAGTTGTGTATGGCTGATGCCATGAATTTGTTCTTATCCACAGAGCGATGAGAAATTATATTGGAATACAACCAGATCAATGAACACCTTTTCTCTTACTGCTGATTTACTTGCCATCCTCACAAAAGAGGCTCATTTCTCCTCTTATGAGCAATTATCTTGTATTTCAAATGTATGGTTAGGCAGACTACTTAATGTATGTAATAAAATTTGTATACAGGCTCTTTGGCACCTCACAGTCTTAAAGGCTGCTTTTTAATAAAACAGTGAAAATGTAAGTAGTCTGCAAAACACAGATCCAGTCTAATCTTGGGCTTGATTTAGTGCATTGTCTTTGTTCAAAAGTAGGTCATAACATCACTTACCATGTGTATATATGCTTCCTTAGATAAACAAAGCCAACTATAAAATGTGGAAAGTAAAAGTCTTCAGAAAAGCGTATTTTCTATTACTATTAAGTATTCAGTTGCCTTTTTCACTGTGCTAACATTTATTTGAATCATTCAATGCTGTTTCTGTAAATCTAAAGAGTTGTTATGACAGTCAAAGTATTAAATTTCAGTGTTGATGTTTTCTTGATATGAGTAGTCATACAAACAAGTTATTAGGAGTAAACAAAAAATATGGCTGTACACCTTACTCCAGGTTTTATTCAGAAATAGCACAGTTCTCTCAGCTTCTTGTTAATGCACCCTGAAAAGACAAAACACAACAAGGTGTTTTTGGTTTTGCATTTCGTCACATAGATAATCTTGGCTAGATAGGATTTTTCAAAAGCTATCTTTTTACCATAATCTTGAAGGAATTAAACAGTTGTCAATGACACCTAACTCTTGTAAAGTACTCTCAATATAATTTTTGAAATGGCCTAAAGAAGGAACAGCCAACAGTATTTTGTTATACAGTAATGAATATTTTGACTTGATTGTGAAAGCATGTTACACACTTATGGTCTAAACGAAAAGTTGCACAGATATTAGGATGTTAATAAAATGTGTATTTTATGAAATTCTACAACTGGGTATTTTATGATTTGCAATTGACTATATACCACCTATTACAAATTATTGTTTTGTTAAAAGCGATATTTGGTTTTGTATCCAAAGAAAAGAATAAGTGAAAGAAATAATAAAACTTGAAAAATAAAAAACATTATTATCTTGAAGTATTAGTGGAAAAGTAGAAACCATTTTTGCAAATTGTACATAGAAGAAGGAAAAGATTCCAAGAGTTTACATTTTACCACTTTTTTTCTTGTGAAATACAAGCAATATTTTTCTAGACTATATTAATTTACAATATTTGTTGAATATTTACATGATTCAGCTGCAAAATGAGATTGTACTTCAGAAAGCTTAAAAAGCCTAAAAGCTTAAAAAAACTTTCAATTCTGTACAAATATTTATTTGATTTAATTTATGGTAAATGACGAGGATCATGCTTTTATAATTTTGTAGATCTTGGCAGATTTTCTCTGTTAAGCTACAGTTTTATGTAGTGTAAGACATGTGTGGGTAAAAGTAGTGGTCCAGTTAGCTTTTTTATGACTTCTAGGCTTCTTATTGATATAAAATTTTCATATGAAATTCAACATGATAGAGGCAGAACATTTTGGGCAGGTGTAGAGCTGCATCAGATTCCAACAGATCTCCCAGGCAAGATATCCTGTACTTTAAAAAAATATTTGAAAACCTCTTTTTGCTTCTTGACCTCTAGTAAATATCAGCATCCTTCATCTTTCTTGCAGTGGCTTTCTAATCTTTAGTGCAAAGTAGCATTTGATATTTTATTGTAGCCTTGAGCACCAGTTTCACTATTTCTGTGAAGTAAAGCTTAATCTCTCCATCTTAAACGACCTATTTCTAGAAGGGATGTGGTTTAGGGAGAAATTTCAAAACAGCTGCATTTTCTAGTTTTATCAGGGACTCAGAAAACCAAACAGAAATAAAATGACTTCCAAACTGGTTTCTCTGACCTCTAGTATCTGGACTGTGTAATGCATTTTTTTTTACATTCTCTCTCTATTTCTACCCTGAAAATTGTCTTGAGGTACCTGAAAAATTTGCATTTATCTGAGGTTTCTGTATATCTGGTAGTGTTAATATACTTTATGGTACCAACCAGGATGTGGCTTATCTGGATGTTCTATATATTATGGCCAGATCTAGCAAAACCATGTCTGTCTAACAAGATAGATAACTTTAAAAAGCATCAGATGAACTACCTGTACATGTGTTAAGATTACGTATGCAAGGCTTAAACTCATTAAATCTGTTCTATCCCTGTAATTCTAGGTGCAATTCATATGTAGAACAACCAATCAGCAGATACAAAGCAGCCCATGCCTCCTTGCAGCACTGCAAAATCTCTATGGATCATGAGGCCATAATTTCCAGACTAAACTCAGTAGGAGATGGTATTCCTAGCTCCAGAAACTTTCTTATGGGACTAGAATATCTGATGATGCCCTTATGGTTTACCCACAATTTTATGGAATAGACGGTGAGAAAGTAGGCAGGATATCCCTCAGCACTCAAGGCTGGGTTTGTGTATCGCCATCAAACTGAGCCCTGCTGTAAGGACACCTGGTGTAGACACAGGATGACATATGGTGATTCCAGAAATTCTGCTGGAACTTCCCCTGGGTTAACCCTAGAAGGTTATACAAAGGATCATAGCTATATCTGGATATGTAATGCATATTTATACATGCAGTCACACTGATTTCCTGTGGTTTTTGTTGTGGGGGTTTTGTTTCTTTCTTTGTTTAATACTGAAGCCTACTATTGTATTAGGAGAAGCATATGAAAATGGCTTTATACTTAAGCCATTCAACTTGGGAACATATAATGAAAAATCACTTTATAAACTTCAAGTATTCTCATGAGATAATGAACATTTATTTTTCTTACTAAGCACAGCAAATGATTATACAGGTAATACTGAAAAAAACCTCAACCTGATTTATTGGTTCTGTTTTAATAAAACAGAAAAAATACAATGAATTATTACTAAAAGTTTTAAGGTTTGAAGCAATATCTGCACTTTTCTTGTTTTCTGGGACCAGGGCTTGGTTTTAGTTACACTTATTTTATTGTTTTAAAGTCATATTTTATTAGTGCTTCCCTCCCATTCTTGGCAGTGGGAGAACATGATGTGCAGAGATTGACTGAAACATCTTCAGTTAAAAAAAGAAATCTTTATAAGATAAAGACCATGGTTTTTCATTGTTACAAAAAGTGTATTAAACCTCATGGCATAGTTTTTTCAAGAAGGCTGAGCAAGTTCTCCTTGATTGTCTGTGTGGTACAGCATAAAAATTAAAAAGCAGAGAGATTATGAAGAGATGCAAGCAAGAGGTATCAGGACAATTTTCCTGAAAGAAAACACGCTTGATAAAAGGGTGAAAGGTTAAACATAGTTTTGACTACTTTGAGGCTGTTGACTAAAAAAGGCAAAAAATTAAATCAGGGTTGGGTTTTTTTTCTCAAATTCCACCATGTTATAGGATTTGAGGATGTTAGTAGGGGACAGGGAGAGGGAAAGTGAGAGATTGACAAAAGATTTCAAAGTATTTTGGGAAAAAATTCCAATACTTTAAGGCATCTTGTTTGAGTTTTTTTGATGGCCAACCTATTTTATCTTTTACTCCTCTGGCACATGTTTGATTTGCCACTGTTTCATGATGCTTAGCTATCAAGATGATCTCAATTCTCAGGGAGGATTACCTGTCTGCTCACCTAGGTATTTGCAAGCTGTTTGTGCATAAGATTTTCTCCCCTTTTTCAGTGTACTCCAGTTTACAGATCTTAATTTCAGAAACACAGTATCTACATTCAGTGTGTTGAACATATTAAACAAGTACCCTACAATTTGGATAACAGATGTACAGCGCTAGACAAAGCCCCGTGGAAGATATTTTTGGGATTCAGGTCGATTGCCTTTCATGATCTATGTCTTTTACCAGAAATCTCTCCTCCTATTTTCTCTCTGAAAAAAAAAATCAACAGGCAGCTCCTTGCAGATTTTTTTGGTTCACAGTCATGTAAAAAAATCTCTTCAGCATTTTAACCTCCTTTGTGTTTGCATTGAACACTCTTCATAGATTTTTAAAGAAATTTAATAACCATGCAATCCATATACCTCTTTTTTTTAATTATATCTTTTGCAGATAAATTCTTAGTGAACTATAGAGTTTTATTCTCTAAAGGACATTTTTATGTTACCGGTGCTCATGTTTGCCATCATGGCATGTACTACTAATGTAACTGTGATAAATTTTTACAAGGTCCACATACTTTAAGTGGTTATGATGCTTGCAATGCTGTAAAATCAGCAGGTAGAGGATTAGGTGTAAAATAATTTTTAAAAGCTATACCTTTACATTATATAATGAATTGCCAAGGACTCTCTTTCAAATTCTTTGTGCTTAAGCTGTAGAGGAAAGCATTAAAAATATATATATATATTATTGCTCTTGCTTTTCACTTCCACAATGCAAATGACTGAGAGCAAATTCCATGAGAAATTACTTTTATCTTCATCAGTGTCTATGCACAGTCAAGTGCTGGAAGTTATGTCTGGCTAAACACTTTTGTCAGGTGTCATGAGCTCTAAGTGGTGATCATCAAACCAAGGGCTGCTTTCATTCTTTCACAGTGTAGCAATTTTAGAGGTTCATTTTTTGGTACAAACAGGCATTTGTTTTACAAAAGCTGAGACTATGACAGACAAAACGAGAGCTGTCTGTGTGTCTTTCTGACTGGTGATGTTATTGTGTTGCTGCTGTGATAAAATAGCATGTATTCACATTGAAAAGAATAGTGTTGTACTATTTCCAGCCTTGTTCTAAATGTATTCATGGTTTAACTTTCACTGTCTGTTCCAAATTTATCTGATTGTCTCAGGAAGTCTGATAGAACAACAGCTGACATCTGTGGGTTCTTTGCCTCTCACAAACAATCAGCTAAAATCAAGTCAAAAAAAAGCATCTGTCACTGTCACATTGCAGATGAAGAGTTGCAAAAAAGGATGAGAAGACATAAGTAAAATGTACTTTGTGGGTGGGGAATGGAACAGATGTGTTATTTAAACCCGATGACACCATTGCTTCACAATTTTACGTGGTTTTTGTTTTGTTGGTTTGGTTTGTTGGAAAGTGACAGCTTGATATTCCAAGTAACCCACAATGTTTTGGGTATTTGGATTTAAGGGGAGGGTGGGGGAGGGAGGCAACTAAAATCAGCTTCTTTCAGGGTGAGAACATTTTTGGGGTATTTATTGGACCCGTAGCCAGAAGAAAACATGACTGAATTAGGGGAGGCTGCTTATTGTGCTCTGCAGCTACCTGAAAGGAGATGACAGCAAGGTGGGGGTCTGTCTCTTCTTCCAAGTAACAAGAGACAGGTCAAGAGGAAATGACTTCAAGATGAACAGGAGGAAGGTTAGCTTGGATATAAGGAAAAAAATTTCCTCACCAAAAGGATTGTCCAGCACTGGAACAGGCTGCCTGGGAAAGTGGTTGAGTTACTATCCCTGGAGGTATCTAAAACTTTTGTAAATGTGGCACTTAGTGATGTGGTTTAGTGGTGAACACAGTGGTGGGTTAACAGTTGGATTCAATAAGCTTGGAGCTATTTTCCAACCTAAATGACTCTATGATACTATAAGTTAATGCCTGAAACTAAAATTAGTTGTAGCTCCCTTGCTTTATGAAGGCTTGAGGTTAGCCAAGGCAACTAGATCTTGATCCTGGGAGTTGTACTTATCTAAACATCCCTTTTTGGCAGTTGAATTATTGAAATGAGAAAGGACTGCGTGAAGTACTTTTTCCTCTAGAAATCCACAAACAAAAATTCGCAGTTTTTATCAACATACATTCCTCTTCTGACTGATCAGCCGCCCCATGAAGAGTCTAGTGAAGTTGTAGTTACAAGTTATACATGCAGCTAATCTGTAATAGCACAATCTATGCTATCATGTTCTGACTTATGTCTTGAATTAATGATTTGCTTTCAAATTAATCAGTGCATTTAGTGTCTTATATTAAAATGGTTTGAAAAGTATTTGAAAATAAGTGACAAAAAATTATGGTGGGATATAACCTTTTGTTTTTGTCAAAGGAATATATAAGTTTGGGGGAAATTAGCAGAAGAATTCATACATATTGTTTTCAAGATAAAAAAGCATATAAGACTGAGATTTGTATAAAAAGCTTTTAACCCTTTCAATTCAACAGTACCTCTCTCCTTTTTGTCGCAGTGGCTTTAAGTGTGTTTATATTTTCCACTAAATTTAGACTGGCAGTAAATATTTATGTGAATTACTGAGTCTGACATCTAATTAACACAGTCTTTACAGGTTTAATGAGCAGTGATAAATTTCTATCCTTTCTTTGGCACATTTTAATTAGTTCTAATTATGAGTGAAGTGACCTGAAAAACTTGTTGTCCCATGGATTCATCATAAATTTGTGTAATTTATAGATAGATAGATAGATAGATAGATAGATAGAAGAGTTTTCATGGAATTGAAAAACCAAAGGTTGTTGAAAACATTAGATCAATCTTATGGTATCCTTGTGTTAAACTCAAGTAAGCAAAGCATTGCACATAAATATTTTTCTATGCTGCAGATCATGCTGAATAAAATAAATTTATCGTATTTTTTGTCTGAAGAAAAAGCAAGCATGGAAATACATTTTGTCTGTTACTCACAGTGGAAACATTGCTGACATTCATCTTTAGGGACAGTGTATGTTTCTAGAAGACAGCGTATGTGTTTAAAATATTTATTTTTAAAGATTTTAGCACTGAATAGTTGCTGAAATGAAATAATAATCCTAATTAAAATGACACCACAACTGCAAATTGTTTTCCTTAATGTAAATATTAAAAAGCTTTCTCAGTGAAGACTATTCCTCCTTCACGAGGAATTTTGTAGTCTCTAGAGAAAGACATGAAAGAATTATCAATGAGACTAATACAATTTACATCACCTAAGACAGCATATGAAAGTAACCAAAAGATTCATCCATTTAAATAAACATGTATTTCATAAAAGCTATATAAATGAAGTGTGTTGACAACTTAAATAAATCTCAGTCAAGAGCTGTACTTTGTTTTAAAAATATAATTTCATAAAATGGCACTATATATAGCATTTATCTTCTGTAAACTTAATCTTTCACTTCTTGTACGAGTAAGAAGTAAAATCTTTTGAGGCCCAAACTTGTAAAGTGCTACCTTTGGGAGCTGATGGGATCCTGAAACATATGGCATCCTGCAGGATTCAGTGCTGTTCGTGCTGCGAAGCACAATGTCCTAGTTTTTTGGTATCTTTCATCCTAACTCCTCAAGTTTGACAGCTACTACACAACCATGCAGAATATCTGAAGATGTGAAAGGGAGAAGAAACCAGGTAGGGGGTTTTGACTGATTTTTTTTTTTTTTAAGGAGTAAAAGAAAACTCATTTGTTAATACTATGAGAAAAACTTGAATAGTCTCTATTAAGGGTAGATAAAATTTTCATATTCAGAAATCAGAGTGAGTGTCTGTTTACACAACTTGGGTTCAAATGGTCTTTCCTGCAACTGCCAAAGCACTGAACAAATTCCTAGCCTCTGTATTAGCAGCAAAATGATGATTCCCTTGGTGTCTCGTTACTTTCATGTGTGACAACACAAGGTTGGACAGCCCCTGCTGAAGAACATATGGTAAAATTACTGGAAAAGAACTGTTGTTGAACCTACACTCCATATGTGGCATCTTGTGAATTGTAGGGGTGGAGAGGAGCAGTTGAGAATACCTTTGGCTTTCCTTCCTAATCCCTATCCCTTTGATTTTGGTTACTTGAAATTCTTCTGTGATCTGAAGTGTCATTCCAGAGATTATAACTGGACAAACTTGAAGTGAAATATATGAGAATAGAGCTCTAAAAGAAAGAACAGCCACATTGAAAAGGACAAGGAACTGGAAGTTGAAACAGTGCATGGATTGGAAACTTTAGATACATTGGGAAGTTGGGGGTTTTTCCTCAGAAAATCTCTTGAAGATAATATCAATTTGTATCCCTGCCCAGCTCAGGTCTCAGTTTTTTGTAACGCCTTATTTTAATGAAATTCCTTCTTTATTCACTTTTTTCAGAATGTTTACTAGCTTGGTTGTGTGCCTTCATTTTCAATGATTTTTTTTTCCTATTCTCTTTTTGAAAGATAAGTAAATTGCTCTCGATTACTCTGCATAATGATTGATGACAGTGCCTTGTTTAATTATTTTTTTATGTTTTTGTCTGTCACTTGGGTGATGCAAGGATGTCTAGCATTTGTTAATACAGACAGTAATTGCAGGTACAAACAACTCACTTTTTTATTGATGAGAAAGTTGTACCAGGTCACATGTTCATCTATGAATTTGTTTCTTAGAGAACATTTACTTTTGCTTTATTAGGCTGCTTTTAAACAGAAAAAAATATGGAGTTTTTCTCAGTTTCCTTAGGGCCCTAGACCAGATCTGATCAGGAGGACGTTTTCTTTTTTCACAATAATTCTACATTTCATTCTTTGGGCATGATTTGTGCATTCTTAGAAAATTAGTTAAGAGTTAATATTTCACCCTGAAAGGCACAGCAAAAATTTCAGAATATATTACTCTGAAAGAAAGTTATTAATAGCAGAGAACTTCTTTGCTAAAGGTCATTAGATGGTCCTTAGAAGGTAGGAAAAGTTTGACCCCATATTTTAACATTTAGTTTCTTTGTGATTTTTCCAGGATCTTGTCCCTTTTAGTCATTAATATAATCTCATTCCAAGGACTGTTTTCTTAGTCATTGGTAAATCTCAGATGCAGTTTGTTTGATATGTGGCCTTTCTTTTCAACCCATTTATTCTCTTTAGTTAACTGAAGTAACTCCAACTTTCACTTAATTTAAATTCAGTTTTTCTTCTTCAGATGCACTGTTGTACAAAATGAGTAAATCGAGTATTTTTGGTGTGGCATTTTGAAACTGGGCTATGAAGATGGAAATGAGAGCTTCAGCAGATGAACAGCAGACATGTGAGTACTATTTCTGAGATGGAATGTTAACTTGTCCCACTAACACTTCAGAATTTAAAGGAACTAGACTTTAGTGTCTCAGTTTGTTGAGCTGACTTTTTAAATCTCATGCTAAACTCATCAGGAGCAAAACAATGAAATAAAATATTGTAAAAATCAACATTAAAATTATTCAGCCTGTGAATCTGAGACAGACCCTGGAATAATTAACTTGGCTTTAATAATGCTGTTCATATCTTTTCCATTGTTCTTGGTACTTACACTGTCAGCAAGGAAAAAAATAGTTAAATGCTAGATCTTCTCCACTGTATATGGACAGAAAATTCCTTGAACTCTCTTGACATGATTTGAACTTTATTGTAAATTCTGTCAAAACCACTCTCTAAATTGGGAAGGAATAATGACAGAGAATACACATCATTGTCCTTACTAATTTGGCAGACACTTAATGATGACACACATTAACTTGGGCAGGTATTACTTTCAAACAGTGGAATTTCCTTCTTGGGATATTTCTAGTACGTTTCTAGCTCGATGCATTGTGTTAAGGGCCTGGCCATGCTGGTTTGGAATGTATATGCACATATATTAACAGTGCAAGTAAACACTTTCCCATTTACAAAAGGAAGATGTGGTCTAAATGCTGCATTAAGTAAATTGGTGTATGAAACAGTGATCTTGAACATGTTTGTTTGCAGTGTTGGAAAGAAGTTAATAGAAACAACATTTGGTGCATGCACTATTTTTTCTGGGTTTGATTGTTTATAAATCCAACTTCTGTTGATGAAAGGATGAATGAATGAAATAAAGCTTTCCAGTTAAAAATGACCAGACACAGCCAGACCAGTGAAGTCAGTCAAATGGTGAAGAGGATATCAATATATTTAATATTAGAAAAGGAACATCATACATATGATCTACTGCATTTTTATTGCTCATTAAAAAGTTGCATAGTTCTTTATTCTTAAAGGTATTTATTCAGGTCTTCAGAGTTTGACTGGCTTAATGTAAACTTCACTGGCAACAGGTAAGACTGAAAGTTAAAGCTAGTAAAGAATTTAGCTGCTCTAAAGTTGGATTTAGGCTTTCAAGTCCAAAATTGTCATTCAGAAATATTAAATTTATTGATTCTGTGGCTCAGGGCTATTTTAAAGTGTTTATATGCTTTCTTGATTAGTTTAAAAAATTCTCTTTGTCTGTAGAGAGTAGTTTCAGCATTTCTTACAGAATCCAATAAGTAGATGACACTCTTCAATATTTGCAGGCCACCTCTTTGACATAGGCAAGGTCTTGCTTCTCAGGAAATACAGCAATTGAGATTTTGGTTCAGGGATAACATTTTCATGAGTAAAAACTATTGTGTACACTATTTGCCTGGAAAGTAAGAAAGCCAGGGATTGTTTGGAAGCTAAATGGACATGAATGCCTTAGCTGCTCGAAGAGAGAGTCCCTGCTTTCTCTTTGGCATTTTGCATTTTTCATTTCACTTTTATTACATTCTCTTTTCTTAGAAATAATTTACAGATTATTTCAAAGAAAAGTTACAGTATGTCATACATAAGAATGTTACCTGGCCTAAGGGGAATTTCTGCTATCTCAACTGCATCCTTTTCATCTGTTATAGCCATGAAAAAGGAATAGAAATTAGCCTGCTGTACAGCAAACTTATGTGCTGGTTCTTCTTATTTGCATTGTATTAATGCTTAGAAGATTCTTGTTTGGAAAATTGAAATTTTGATTGGCCTGACTTTTTAGAGAACTCTTTTGAGAACTATTTTAGTGGGTTTTTTTTGTTTGGTTTTTTGTTTTTTTTTTTTTTATATTAATTGTGGACTGTATTAAATGAGCACTGTCCCATGATGCAGAAAAACTCCCACAGAAATTCTAATCTGCTGCTGAATTTTATTGATTAAAAAAACTCACAAATCCCACAACAAAACCCTATACTGATCTGTGTAGAAATGTAAAAAGTATCTATTGATTGTTTTCTACCTGAAGGATTATTTTTTTCTGATAAATTGCTTTTGTGGACTCCAACAAAATTTATACTTGTGTAAATTACAGAGAGTATATATAGTCTTCTCTGTTACTGTAAATGAAAGACTTTTTTTTAAATTTTGTTACTTAGGACTATTCTATGTACTGTGGTTGGATTTTTTCTGTAACAAAAAGTTTGAAGACACTTCTGCACTGTTCCCTCTGCACTCAAGGAAACAAAATTGAGAGAACTAGATACTGGCCTGGAAAATGTACTATTTTTCTGGTTTTATTAGTATTATTATTTACCAGTTATTAGTATTATTTTGTTTTCTTTTCCAATCATAAGAGGTGAAAAATGAATATACATTAAAAAGCTCTCATCAACCAAAGTACCATTTCTAAATTTAAATACCCTTTAGCTTTGTAACCCTTTCTCTTTTATACTTAGCAGTCATAATTACTGTGGTACTATACTGGACCAGCTTCAACTTTAAGTTCTTCATGGTGCTACTGCAGTTGTAAGGAGGAGAATTAATTCCATGATTGACATAACTTATAGAAACTCTGGTCTGAGTATAAAGCAATAGGGTTTTTTCACAGGTTTCCACTTCCAAGTGGCTTCACTGGGTAGCTTTGGTTAGCCTGCTTTCAAAAAGACAAAAATATGGCTGGTTTATGATTGAGACTGCACTTAAAAGAAGTGGTGGCTCCTGTCTCTTTAAATGAAAAAGAAAGAGTTCTCTTGTTCACAGCTACCTGAATGTATTGGGCAGCTGAGCAGCTAACAGTAGTGTTATATACTTACAGTAATGTGATAGTCATTTTCGGTTCAGCATAGACTAAATAAAGTTACAAAGTTCCACTCCAAAATAAATGAAGGGAGCTGCTGATAATTAAAACATACAGGGTGAAATTTTTAGTTCTGAGCAGTTCTGTTGCTGAAAAACTTGGAGAACATTTTACTTTACACCACCTTCGAGCATGTTTTTGTGGGAAATGTTTACTTCTGTTGGACCTCAATCTGCTTTTTTTAACCCTGTTTTCTATTGGCACTGTGGACATTCCATTGTCAGGGTTCAGATTTATGATTAGCAGAGTTGTAAAGATTGCTGTATTGGCCTTCCTACCTGTTTGTACTGGGAACTCTCTTTCACTGGTTTTTCTGGTATTGGAGCTGGGAGGGGACACAGACGGGACCACTGAAAACAACTGACCAAAGGGATATTCCAGACCATGTGGGATTATGCCTAGTATATAAAGTAAGGGGAAGAAGAAGGAAGGAAGGATGTTTGGAGCAATGGTGTTTGTCTTCCTAAGCAGCTGTTACACAAGATGGGACCCTGCTTTCCTGGGAGTGGCTGAACACCTGCCTGCCCATGAGAAGGCACGAATTCAGCCTTCAAGTGTTACTCTTCCAGTCTCTCCCCAGGCCCCCGGGGCAGGGGCGGGGCAAGTGGCTTAGTTGCCAGCTGGAGTTAAACCACAACAACCTGCACTTAGACATGTGAAGTAATTTGGTGAGACATTTTAGTGTCATGGCAGGTGTAAGGCTGAATTCACTGTGATAGCATTTTTTATCTGCAGTAGATGAAAAATAAAAAGTCACTCGTAACAAATGAGGAGCAAAATTATGATCTGCATTAAGATGGTTGGGAAACTACCTGTGTCAAAAATAGCAAAAATTAGACCAACTCAGGGATAGAAAAATAGCTAAAAGAAGGCTATATTAGGGAAAAGAGTTGCTGTCACTGTTCATGGTCTTTTTTGCTATACTCAAAACTGGGTTCACATATTATTCACATAGAGAAATTTGACTATAGCATGCTGAATAATAAGTGTTCAGCTGGATTTGGAACCATCAGAGTGAATATTTTTCTTGATATAAGATGTTTTTCCCCATACAAAATCCCAAGGTTTTTCTTGGGTGTACATATGCCCAGTTTTTAATTGTGCTTAAATTAGAGTTTACTTATGCTTAAATCAGTACATTAGTTGTCTGACGTTCCACTGAGTGAATTTCAATGGGATGTATTTTTCTAAATTTTTGTATACTATACCAAGGGCATCAGAATTTATGAGAATTGAGGAGTAGACTTTTTTAAAAATCTGCCACTTTAATCATTGAGTATGGCACTTGTCCTACTGCATTTTGCGGATTATAAAAATAGGAGGAGTTAATGTGTTTAGTAACAGAATGCATCATCATTCTAGAGGCTTGCCTTCAGGAAAGTGAAGATTAGAAAGGCATGGGTTTTCCATACATCTCTTATCACTGCATGTGCTTTCCAAGATGCAGAAAAGTGGAAATGAACTTTTCAAGAGAAAAAATTGGTAGTAATCTCCAGGGATAGTAAGTAAAGACAGAATGTGTGTGCATTTTGCACCAGTAACATTAAAAAGAGGTTTGCTTGTGCTTGAATACTGGTGAAAGATGGCCACTAATCCTAAAGTACTTCAGTGATTTTTATACAGCAGCTGAATGTGGACGGTGATTCTCTAGCTACTTGAGCAGATTTCTGCTTTTTATTGGTCCAACATGATCAAAAAGGCACACAACAAAATGAAGAGAAATAATGTAGCTGGCTTTATGCTTAAACACACTCTAAGGAGTGGAAGAAGTCATTGGTTTTATAGTTTTAATGAACTGATGGGATTTTGCACTTCACAAGTGTATAAAAGAGTTGCTTGTTTAAAGTGAAGACTGGGAAGGGGAGGAACTGCCACAAGTCTCCTAATAGCAGTTTTTTTCCAGACTTTTAATGCTACCCACAGGCAGCTGTGCTTCATAACACATACTGCAGCAATTGAGGGATTGAAATAATGGTATTCATCAGAGGCAGAAGGGAAGGGAAGAAGATGGGGGAATGCCATAAGACCTGTGGGGACTTCTGTATGTGATGGGAGCTCCATCACAGCTGGCAGAGCCAGGTACAGGAGTTGAGATATCATCACAGGATCTAATGAATGATAGTTCATTTACCCTTCACAGTCCTGTGGAGGAAATTATAATAGATAACATCAGTAAGGTTTCAACTACAGATTCTGTGCATGTGTAGGGCACCCTGGATTCTGTCGTCTCCTGGTGTTTGGTGTTTGACTCTGAAATTGCTATAATATAAAGCTTAAAAAAAATCAATTGCTAATATTGAAATTTTTTAAAGTAAAATTTGTGACACTATATTTAAAAACCTGCTTTTCTATCAATATACAGTGGATATCTGAAACTATATTTTCATAAATTCTTCTAAAATCATTCCTACAGTAATACAGAGTCATAAAATCTTTTGCATACCATAGAGGAAGTAATAAAACACAGATGCAAAATGACACACTACCATAAATGAAGTTTGTACTCTTAAAATAGATGATTTACAGGACTGTTTAGTAAGCTTTCCAAATTATGAAGAATAAGCATCTTTAAGTGGTTATGTTTTCAGACAGGGCAGCTTTTTGGGCATCTCAGAATTGCATCTGTCAAAGAAAAAAAAAATCGAATTATTAATAAAAGCATGTACCTCTTTCCTGTACAAATTTAAAAACAAACAAAAAACCCCAAACCAAAAACAACAACAGAAAAACCAAAACCCACAAACGCATCAAAACCCTGCTCTAATCAAAAACACTCCCTAGCCATAAGGGGGGAAAAAAATTTATTTTGTATGAGTGCAAAATGAAAAATGTCTTGAAAACTAATCCCCACATGCTGAGACATGACATCCTATGGAATGATGTTTGATGACTAAATGACATCCTGTGGAATCTTGCCAGGTTTTTTTGCAAAAATCAGCATTTTTCTCAAATAATAATGAGATGTAACTGTCAGATAAGACAAGCTAAATGTGTTATCAAAGAAAATGAAAATTGTGGTTATGTACATTACGTGGTGTCTGCATGGAAATCTTTTCACTTATCAGCAAGGAAAGTGGAGCACTGCAAAAGCACTGCAAAACTGAGTTTCTTACCAGCTTTAGAAAGATTTTCCACCCTTTGTATTGTCATATAATTAGAGGCTTTTCTCTGCAGAAATTGGGTGTGTCACATAAAGGATAACCCAGTAATGAATGAGCTGCCAGACAAATTGACACAAAGAGGTGATCCTCTTGCACTTATTTATCTGAGCTATTGAATTTAATTTGAATTCCTATTCAGGTTGCTTAAATGCAAAAGTGGATAACCACTTCCCACTGCTAACCACTTCACTTTGATTTTTGGATATATGAACCTAAAATCTGTATACGTGATTGAAAGTTATTTTCCCAAGTACTTTATTTATAAATACTTGCTTTAGAAAGCAAGCCAGGCAAAACAGCTGGGTCATATTCAGTTTTCACTCACAGGTGCAAAATCTTCTTCCTAGTCTCTCTTTTTATTGTCAAAGAACTTATCTCTAAAGTATACTTTATTTTTGTGTCGCCTTTTTATCTATCCCTAGTAATTCAAGGACAGCAGGATATTTTTGCAGTCTAATAAGTCTTACTAGTTGAAAGTTTTTGAGATACTGTTTCATTTCAGGTGGAATCTCCTCTCCAAGTGTGCAGTGGGGATATGTTTCCATCTATGTTTCATACAGTAATTTTTTGCTTCATAACAAAGTTCCTGTCTTCTTCTAACAGCTGCTTTCTACATGCTACCATTTCTTTTGACGAGAAGAAACTTAAACAGAAAACATGCTTTTGATGTGGTATCACTAGTGTTGTGTGAGACAGATCTGTTCAATGACATGGCATTTCTGCTTGAAAAGCCACTCTTTGTTTCCATACCCATTCATTTGGATCCAATTTTCTCTTCATTTCTAGTATATAAAAGACTGCTGTCCTAATTTCTTCTCTATTGTAAGAATTCTGTTCAGAAGTCTTTCATATCTTTATCAATATGTATATTTTATGTCTTAATTTGCTTTACCCATATTTTTAATGAATCCTGTACTTTTGTAGATTTCTGTATTCTGACCTGCCTATATACCCATGAATTTTATTAGTACTTATGCAAGTGGTTAATACATTGAACAAGTGTCACTCAGAATAGATCTGGAAACCCAGATTCTTATCTATATCTATCTAGACTTAATCTGCAGCATTTTATCAGAAGCCTCTTAAGAGAGTGATGAAAGATTATTTTATATTGTTTAAAAAGCATGTCTCTGCCCCTCTAGTCCCCTTTACATTCTCATGTAAAATAGAAACATTCTGGGTTATATTTGATCTGGAATTTAATAATGTTGTGAATATCTTAAGATTCAGACTCATAGTCACTTCATCAAGGGAAATAAATGCAATCTTTCAGTGTTTCCATTAGATTTAAATTTGAAATTTGAGGCAGCTGTTCTATGTCAAACATTGCCTCTGTCAGAAATATGAAAGTGTCTGATTCAGGCGGTTACTTTACCTGCTACACGGCAGGTTCAAAACTGGAGTTTTCTGTTACTCCACCTTTTTTTTCCCTCTCTTTTCCTTCACAAGTGACCTGGCAACCCAGGACCCTGTGGGAGAAAACTGCTGCACACTTCGCAAGAAAGCTCCTGACATCCAGTGCAGACATGATTCATCTTCAGTAAGCACATGTGAAACTGCAGCTTTATCTGACTTGAAGCATGATACCTTAAAGAGACCAAGTGGTATTTCTATAAATTGTCCAGCCTGTGGCACTTGTATCAAACAACATAAACCACTTTATCAAGTTTATGGGTTCATCTTTATTAATAATTTTACCTCAGATCAGAAATGAGTTTTAAAGCTAAAATTCTGATCATCCTGATTTTCCAGCCTCGTATTGAATGGTGATTCTGTAGTGTACAAGGTGGGTTTTCATTTATACGACAGTGAACAATTTTTAAAATGCTATAGAAGCATGCATGAGATGACCTAATGGCTATTTAATCTGTTGAAATGAGGCTAGAGCTATGCCAAAATAAAGCATGCTGAAATACTTATAATGTAGACCTCAGCTCCCTGGCCTGAGGTGCTTTTTTTCTCTAGATTCATTCCCTGCCATCTTCTAATTTCCATATTACTGTCTTATTACCATAGTGTCTCCTGATGTAGTCATTTAGGCCTGTTTTTTCATAGGTTGGTTTATATGGATTTTATCCACTGATATTGCAGAAACCTCACAGAAATCTCATCTACCCAAAAATAATATTTTTCTCTACTTCATAGTGTTAGCAAAGAGGTTAAAATCAATAATATGTAAAGGACACCTACCCTTTTAATAGAAGTTTTATTAGTCATTACTATGGACCTTTCAGGTTGTTGGGGTTTGGTTTGTTTTTTTTTTTTTAAATAAACAGTGATTTTATTCAGTTACTGTTTGATCTGCAAGACTTTTTTTTTTTTTCTTTCTCCCCTCCTGCTCCTGATGTTTCACCCCAAAGTTGTTTTCCATCCTTGCTATGAATAAACCAGGGTGGAATCAGCCTCTCAGAACAGCTTTAGTGAAGTGCATTATAGGGTGGGACTAGAAATGGTACTGCTAATAAATTATCCATAAGTATTTTGGCTTTTCCCAAGGTATCTTCCCATGTGAAAATAAATATTGATTTTTTTAATAATTATTCATTTTCAAAGGATCTTGTTTTCATCTCTGTGAGAGGTCAGATGCTTCAAATTAAACCAGTTTATAATATGCTCTGAATTTACCAGAAGGGATTAGCATAGCTTTTATAGCTCAATTTTTATTAATAGCATTTCCAGTCAAGGTTTCTGTGATTTCAGTAATAACTGACTTTTTTAATAGTCATAAATCTCATAAAGTTTATATATATATAGTTAACATAGAGAAAGGTCAAACAACTTTTTCCCAAAAGAATTAGTGGGTGAAGAATTTGAGGTGAAGCTTCAAATTCTGCATATGGGGAAACAAGCAAAATAAAAACAGGCAAAAAGAAAAATCACCCCCAAGTCATTGTTGCAACATATTAGCTCTAATAAAAGATAAAGAATTTCTGAAACAGAATGAGCAAAACACTGCATTCTAAACTCCACTCTGAATGTGGCTTCCATTTGCTTACATGGCCTTACCATACAGAAGATAATAAACACATTCAAAGAACAAATTGCACTCTGTTTTTGACATTTCCTCTTATGCAGAAAAGGAAGGAAAAAACTTAACTGTATCTCTACAACTCTGAAGCTAGCAGTCTATGGGTATGGCTGCCTAGTACTGTTGTTTTGAATGGTTTTTGCTTCTGGAGGTTTTAGATTTATATTCCAGAAAATTCTTTCTGTGCAGTCATGAACAGTGTGATCTCAGAGGGTATTTTTACAGGCATAAGACTGTCTTATCTTTGGATTTTCCTGCTGTTTTGGGGTGGAGTTTTTTGTTGTCTAGCTGCCCTAATATCTCCCTGCCATCGTGTGCTACTATTGTGAATTTTGTGAACAACTTCTGATTTGTCACAGGGATCTTAAGCAAAAGTAGCTAGGGTATCTATAACTGCGTACACTGTAGTGTTTGATATTAGATAAGGAGTCTTTTTACAACTATATTTCAGTTCACCTCCAAGTGTTTTCAGAATGCTCTAACTCAATTGACAGCCCTGAACTGGTAAGAGATGCTGTCCTGTTAGAGCACAGCTAATGAACTCTGACCTCTCAATGGGCATTGGCTCACAGGAGCAAATGGGAGTTAGTCACCTATGATCCTTCAAATAATTTTTTTTTTTTTTTGAAAGGATACATATATTTGAAGAGAGATATATATATAGATATATATATATCATGGACTGCTGGTCTTTTGCAATGAATGATTCACTTCACAAATTTCACTGCCTTTGTGCCTTGCTACTTGCTAAATTAGACATAGTCTATGTTCATCCTCCTTCTATTGTTGTATTTTCTACTGCTTTAGTGATGGCAAGAATGTGTCTTCCCTACCTCATATGAGTCAGAGAGGATCTGTAAGGGGACACAGATCTTTTAAAGAAAAACCAGAATTTTTAGATCCAGTGATCTCAGCTGGATTGAGCTTCAGAAGTATCAAGGACAACCTAAGACAGACAAAAATAGAGTGGATATTTGATTTGATGCAGCTATTTTAATTCCAGAATCTGATAAGAATGCTCTGTTTGAACTGATTTCTTTGTTTCTTAGTAAATGCACATTTCACTGATTTCAGCAGAGATTACATGACAAGGTCAGAGATCAGCCTTCATTCAAAAACCACTTCTGCTGCGAATCTGGCACATTCAGTTTAAGATTTCTACCTCAGTAAACAAGCATGGTTTAGAATTTTTTTCAACCTGACAGTTTTACAAATTGGAATTTTAAACTAATGCATAGTTGTCAAGCATGTCAAGGTGGGAGAAATTCACTAGGGAAGAAGAAAAGTATAATTTATTGACTGCAGTATTTTCCAAATTATTTAGATGTTATTCCTTTCCTGTCTCTTTTCTCTGAACTTACTATGCTATACCCTACTGAGGACTAAAAATACAAGGTTGTGGTGAATGCCTCCACACAAATGATTAAATTTGGTTTATTATTCAGAAAAATGAAGGGCAATAGAAGGTCTTGCTATTCCCAGAAATAAACCCGCATGTGGTGTAACGTGGTTTCCCCTGTCTGTGATTATGACAAAGAAAGCATGAAACCCATTATGTCTGAACATGTTCCAGTTTAAGTCCTGTGTAAGAACTGGCAAAATGAGAAAACACAAGTGTTAGGCCTTCCTAAGCTGGCAACCTCTGTGTGCTATCCTTCTGCCCATACAGAAATCCACCTTTCTCTCATTTTTTGCCTATGGAAGCTGACTTACAGGAGCACTCCCAACAAATGCCAGAACTAATAGTTCACAGTTTTCAGTTCTTTGACTCTAAACCCAGTGGTCTTCCAGCATTTTCCAAGCTTTGTTTCACCCCACTTGCTGTCCTCAGTAACCTGGACCTGGCATCTGTTATCTGTTTATTTCTTCATTCTCAACTCAGCTTGGGAGGTTTTGTTTCATAGCTGAGAATATTTTTCTACATTCCTCATCTTCTTGGTCTGCTGCCCAAATACCATATATTTCCTGGAGTTCTTTCATGCTTGTTCACTAGTTTTTGGCTAACTATTTCAAAGACTTTTTACACAAACTTTAGGTTTGTTACCCTCTTAATTAAAACTATCAGAAGATCAAATACTTTTTTTGATTAAAGAGCTTGCTAGGATCACCACATATTCAGAAGAAGATGGAGGCAGTGAAAGGTAGAAAATCCACACAGGATGCAATAAATATTTACCACTATTTACCATATCTTATGCTAACTTTTATAGTAGTACATTCTTGTGAAAATATTCCTTGAAAAATATTCCTCCTCAAAACATTCCCTTTAATAGTTTTTGTCAATTTTAAAGAACTCTTGAAAGATGTGTTATCCATTTGGGGTTTTTTTTAGTATATCTTTTACCCATTAATTTCAGACCTGTTAGTGTTATGTTCAAGAAATAAGCTTGGTTTAGAAATGAGAGACAGGCTAACACTGAGAGAGAAAAAAACCTCTGATTTTTTTGCCTGAAAATCCTGCAGACAATGACAGAAAGCAATTCAGAATTTTTTTATGAAAATTCCTGAGAATAAAGTAGACTGTTATCGCCTTACAAGACACACGTTTATATGAGTCTTCAGAGCTAAAGCAAACAGTATGCTCACTGTCAGCGAAGCAAACTTTGAAGGAAACTGGATGACCACTATGTTTACTCTATGTTCTGCCAACCGTGTTGCAAATTAATGTACTGAAGACTGCTGGGCAAAATGATTTGCAGATTTTCAGTGTGAGTGTGAACTACCAGCATAAATATGGGTTTATAGATCAAACACTTGGCAGTGCTGAGAACATTGAGAGTGATGGCAGCTTCCCACGGAAGGAAATGGTGTTTTGTGTGACCTTCCAGGCATCTTCCATGTGGATTAGCACAGGCAAAGTCTCTGGATTGATGGTACCAGTCACAAATTCAGTAAGAAATGTATGTGTGTTTATTACTGGTGGGTAAAGGGCATCTTCACATCTTCACGGCAAGTTGTTCCCCCCCTCTAAAAAAAATGTTGATTTCTGTGTTCCAGCCCCAATTGTTGAAACTGCTCTGGGAAAGCCAGACTTGACTAAAACAATAGCCATTGGAGGCCGTGTAAACCGGCTGAGAAGCTGTGATGTTGATAATGAAACAAAATTTGAATTTTGGCCTAATTCTTCAGGGCATTGAGGACTCTGAGTTTCACTAATAAGATCTGAGGTGACGCAGCATTTTTTTGCAAAGAACTCAACACCTTGAAGAAATAGTATCTGCATGGATTCCAATGAGACGTCCAGGTTAGATAACTGCCTTGAACAGATAATAATTTAATACGTTCGGTTACAATAAAAGAGATGTTGTTGTGTCTGGCCACTAACAACCAGAAACTGAGAGATGAACAAAGCTTTAATTGCTTAAAGAGTATGTAAATATTTGAATGAATTTTTAAAATTGTCTTCCAATTCTTTTTAAAATACCAGAGATGGTCGGATTTTTGCTTTTCTTTTTAACAAGTATTATTAGAGACTGGAAATGTTCAACCATGTTGCCATACTTTAAATTGCTATCTATTCAAAGAGTGTGATTAAACAGCAGGAAAATGTGGCCTCTGTTGAAAAAAAAAGAGTAACTCTGAAAACTGCTTGTCTTGCTTTAGAAATTATTTGATATATTTTATATTTATTTTAATAATAAAACAATAAATATCAATTAATAAACATTGTATATATTTAAACAGCAGATTTTGTCCCAGAGAATTCTACACAGAATAGCTTCCTACCCCACCCTCTGCCCGGTCTTCAATACATAAGCTCTAGTCAAATTGCAAAAGTGCCAATATTGATTTGTTTTCTGTGCTGCTGGATATGCCAGATAACATTTTCTCTTCTTAAGTCAATACTCAATTTTTTAAAACTCTGATAATGGAAAACTAAGTAATTTTAGTATAATTCTTGTAACTCTAATTACTGGTGCTAAACACAACATATTCTTTTACTGTCTAACCTGCAGTAAGATAGGAGATGGAGGCCATTTAGAATACTTTCTTCTTGCTTTAGAAAGTATTTTAGTGCACTTTCTTGGTTTTTGTTTTGCTTTACTGCATGCTGTAGTAAGCATTAAGAGCAAATGATGTGTAAATACACTCTTAGAGGTACTTTATTTCACATTGAGTGCAGATAGAGAGCACTGAATACACTGGAACCGTCAGGTGGCCCTGGAATTTGCTGAAGAGGAGAGTTCTTTGATTCAGTCTCATATTTATTAATCGACCTGAGAACTGCAATAGCTTGTCGTGAATTTCAGAAGTATGTGACATGAATACTGTAACATTAACATGAGAGAAAGGGCAAAATACATGAATAGCTATTTGAACCTGAGTTCACCTTGGAGATGACTGAGAAGATGGTACTTTTTAGGACAAATTCTCAGGTACTTCCTCTTCAGTGTGCTGCTTAAAACTCCTTAGAATTGCACAAGTTCAGCTAAAGATTGAGAATGAGTAGTTGATGTATTTGATGTTAGGTGGGGATGACAATTGAAAGCTTTGTGCTTTGGAGCACATTGAATGAAATAGCTAACTGCCACCTAATGTCTGATGTTTGAAGCCATGTGTGGAGAAATATAGGAGAGACATTTATACAAATAAATTATTTTTTCTGAAAATATAACTGAAATTGCAGCCTAATATTAGCATTGTTGTGACAGTGCTTACAAAACAGTGTAGTAATCTAAAGTAAGCCTTGATGCATGACAATTCTTTCCACAGCAGTGATTACTGTACTGATCACCTCAAAGAGTACTCTACACATTCCTTGGGTTCTCTGGGTGAATTTTTATAGAAATTTAAGCTCGAACGTGAGCCTCAGGTTTGAATTTTTGCCTTTGTAACCAGGATGAAATCTTTCTGGTGTTGGGGCAGAAACTGTGCCAGCAGCATCACACAATGCAACACAGAGCTGAACTGAGACACTCCAGTGGTTTTTATTGTTCTTACCTTTTCAGGCTGGTTTTACTGTTTATTTCACTTTTCTCATAGAGGAAATTTTAAACATGTTTTAAAGTTCTCAGCTTCAGTAAGAGCAAACTGCCACTTGAAAAAAAGTGTCAGGTGCAGATGTGAGATCTAATAACATGCACCATAGAATAGTGAAGTTGAATTTAGTTCAAGCAGATGTATTCAGTGAGAGATATCAGCTCAGGGGGTTGTTAGTACATAAAGGAATTTCCCAAGTCTTATTTCCTAATTCCTAAGAATTAAATGATGTTTATACAGGAAACCTTACCAAATCAGTAGTTGACACAGTTTTGTGCTGTGTTTGTACTTGCATGTGCATGGATAGGAGAGAAGAGGAAACTAGAAAATAACTTGATATTATAATTATTTTAAGCAGTGGAATAATTCCGTCACCTGTTGTAATTTCTTTATTAACATTGACTTGCAAAATATAATTCTGCTGTCATGAATGTTTTGAGACACAGTCTTGGTCACTCACTAATGACAAAATGTTTAAACTGGGATCAAAAGAGATTCCAAATATTCATGGATGTGTAAATACAATAATTAGTGGGAAGATGTCTTAAAAATTTTTGACTTTAGCGATGATTTTAAGAAGGTCATAAGAAGGACAAACACAATAGCAGAATGTCAATCCACCAAATATTTTAATTGTTCCTGCTCTAATTTGAGAAGGGAAATAAACAGGAAGAGCTGAAATCTTAATTAATGATCACAACAGTGTCTCAATTGGCACATGAGACACTCAGTGGGATAATTCACATGATTAGAATATTAGTGGATATAATTTGCTCCAGAAACATCTGCAAGGCGGGGAAAATGAGAGAACGTATTGCGTTGCATGGTAAATAGGTCCATAAAGAGATGATGCACATGTTCTGGGTAAAGATAAACTGGTTAAATCAGCAGTGAATCACCAGATAAGGCTTGTCTCTTGGGAGGGGAAAAGACCTTTTATTAAGGAAATAAAGAAAGACAAGGCTTTCCATAGTACAGATGATAGTAGTAAAAATATGTTTTAGAAAACAGATAAAAGTCACATCATTTACAGCACATTTTTATATATGAAATAGAGAGGAAGAAAAGGAAAACTAATTTGAATTATATATGAAATTCTAAATATTGTTTAAAAAGGGCAAAAAAATATTAAAGTGCCAAAAATCCTGAGAATTACTGAGAAACGAGACAGTTTACAGTTCTTTGTGATTAAGAAGTTGAGTTGTTAAGCAATATCATTAGTAATAAAAAAGGTCTTGTGGGTACAACATTTGGAGAATAAAATGTTTGAGGCCTGTTTCTAAATTTCTTCAAAATAACACTCGGATTTTAAAGTAAACTTCTTGTACTCTTCCCTGAGTATCAAGTTTTTTATTTAATTGAGTTCAGTTTTCAGTTTTTTTGCCTTGAAACCTCTTCCTTGGGGAAGGGGTATAGATTTGGGAAGCATATATTAGCTTCTTCATACAGGGGCTTGTAGAGATCCTTGTGTTTACTAATGCTGAAGGTGCTAAAAGCTCACAAGGGCTCAAGGGAGAGCAAGGCAAAAGAAATGGAGCGATCCTAAAGGAAATTGGATTACTTTTCTCTAAAGGGAAAGCGTAAGTTCTTTCATTTATCTGCTTGTATGAAACTTGACAGGTCACCTTTTTTTAAAAAAGAGTGCAAAAACATGTCTCTTGTATACTCTACTTGAAGGACGTAATAATTTAGTCTTAATTCCGTCAAAGATGGACTTTCTATTTCCATTCAGTATTTTCAGTTCATAAATTCAGGCTTTAAATAAATAGGTAGATAATGGCAATTTTTGGCTAAGCAAGAATATTTGTGGTTAAATTGGTATTGAATTAAGTTGTTTAAATTTTAGTTGTAGCTTTTTATTTCTTGCTCAGCCTACTGAGATTACTGTTGTACAGCAGGTTGTTAACAATTGAACTGGGAACATTTGGAAAATGTTAGATATTGTGGAGCAGATATCAACTTAACATTAACTTATGTCCATAAATTTGGATTTAATGAATTCTCACCCTTCAGATTTTATCTTGTGATGTTACTATTCTTAGTTTATCTTTTGTTATATTATTTAATTTTGTGCATAATTTCTAAATATGCTAAGCACTAAGAAATTAACTTAAAATCCCTGTTACAAATTGAAGAGTGGATCGTGTATATTCATTAGATTATTGTCGCCCCTTTTCCTGTTGTATTCTGCTACTCCAGTGCAGCAAAGCTCCAGTTGTCTGAACAAACACTGGCTTTCATACCACTGATAATCCATCAGTGATACAGAAGGAAAGGGAATAGAGGGCACTATTTTTACTACAAGAAATTACAAAAAACAGTTTTAATACCACCATTAAAATCTCAGGTCTATTTTGTGCACGTGTGTGGTTCTATGCATAATGTGAAACTAATATGTTGTGTGGTGTTCCTATGAATCTAGTGTCAGAACAAGCAGGAATGGTAAGATATGTCCTTTAAGCTTTTTGTAATATATTATTTTTAGCTGTGGTAAATATCCCAGTTGCATAGAATATTCCAGTTTTTCCTCTTAGTTATTTGTGGATGAATTTGGTTTTTGATCAGTTGCTGAGATAGCTGCACAGACTCTCTGCTTCTCTCTTGCTCAGTCTTACAGTCTCTCTGTAAGGTGAGACTGCAACTTACAATATCTCTGATGTGTGTCTCAGTCTCTCCTCACCAGGATGTAATCCTTCCAATGGTCTATAAGGATGTCCAAATGATGTTCTGAGGTGTTGCAATGAAAGAGTGTCACTACCTATTTGTCAGGAAAGAAGCAAGGGAGACTTGGCCATTGGCAATTTCTTGTAGCAGATTCTGTTTAAAAGAAACAGGCAGGCAAAGAAGTGCAAGGAACAGGGCATCAGATGAAAGGTGATGCAGAGAATCTCACAGCTCAGGTGTACGGTATGGTGCTAGAGATAACACTCAGAAATGTGTGATAACTGTTTATTTGACCTCTATGGAGTTCATGCATTGTGTCTGATTGGTTTTTGTTTCTTTCTTCATTGCAGGTCCAGTGATAGCGGCGAGGATCAGATACAGCCCAGAGATCTCTCATCATGGCTGTAGTGCCAGCTCTGGATCAGAAAGGTATGTGGGCAGACAAAAGCAAAGATCAGTGGAATGGCCTGAAGAAGCTCCTGAATGAAGCAGGTGCAAGTCTCTCCCCACAAGACTCTTAAGGTTCGTTCTTGAATAGCTCTTCTTTCAGAGTAGTGTGAATTTGGATTGGTGCCATATCAGAGAGCTGTCCTTGAGCACAGGCCGCTGTACTCCTGGGAGGCAAGAGTGTAAACTTCAGGCCCCGAAAGTAAAAAGAAATAGTGTAGATATGTCAGACATTATGGAAAAGAAGACTGATGCATATATATTTACAGACAAAATCAATTACCTAAAGACCTGTAATTGCAGGGAAAAAAGATAATTACTTTGTGAACCATTATGATTCAAAATAACTTCTTTTCGAAGTAGTGTTAATCCATGCAAGTCAATATACTGTAATCTGTTTATTTAATTATCCTGTGTGAAATTAACTGATGGAAAAAAAAAGTGATCAAGATTTCAACTGTCCTTTTAAAAATGTTTAAACAATAAGATGTTTTTCAACCAGGAACAAGTGTAATTCACCTTGAATGTGGAGATTTAAATTACACTCTTTGGTGTATCATTGTACTACTTTGATTAAAGCAATGGTTATTATGCTGCAAGTTTGGTAAGGCACACCAAGAGCTGGTTTGGTGTGATTTTCTGGGTCATATCTCACCACAGCTCTTTGTTTTCTTAAATTCTTTTGCAAGGAGTGCAGTGACATGCGGCATACCATTTTCAATTTGAAATATTTGTCACAAAAAGAAGACTCAGAATATGTTAATGGCCTGTATTTATGTTTAGAACTTTTCCTTTTTTCTGCTCCTGGGTTTATTCTAGGTATTTCTCCTATGACGGATGATGAAAGAAAATTTCAATCTATTTAGCCTTCATAAAGATAATCCTTTAACTCCTCAGAATTCAGGCCACTAGTTTTACATACAGTATGAAATAGGGTATGGACAGATCATTTCTTTGAAATGTCTTCCCTTCTTACTGGCTTAAGTTCACTTAATGACAATGCTAAGACACGGTGTAACCTGAGATTTCAGATATGTGCAGTGATGGTTAGTATCTTAATTATCTATAGAGAGAACTTTAAACCCTGTACTTGCAATACAAGTATTCATCTAGTAAACTTATAGGCACACACAAAGATGTTCCAAGGATATATTATGTGTACATTTTCAAAGTAATTTCCAATATGTATTTTGAAATACAATTTTCATTTATTATTAACAGACAGTGTGAGGGGAATTATGTACTTGCTTTTAATATCTGTTTTAGTCCTCTCTGTCTCCCCATCACTCAACAGTCCTTCAGAGTACGAACTGCTAATGAGAATTTTCTTTCACCCTCCTTTTCCATCCCTTTGCCATTTCACTTTCTCCAACCTATAAGTTTTGTATTATTAATTCTCATCTTCAGAGTAATTCATTTATTTATCTCCTAATAAATAGTTTCTTTGATTTTTCCATCTTCTGTTTCTTACTATGTGGCCTTATACTTCCAGACTCTCTGTTCTACAACTCTGTTTTCTTGCTATTCCTCCATCATCTCTTCATTTCTCTCCACAAGGATGTGTTGAGAGGATAGTAAGGAGAAGGGATTGCATGCTTGAAATTATCTCTCCCTTTTGTTAAATCACATCTTGAGGTTTCTCGTATGACAGTTGCAAATGTCGTGTGACATAATTAATTGTCCTACATATCATATGTGTTACTTAAAAAAACAGCAGTTTTAAAATGTTATTGCTCACATCATATATGGATCAGCTTAAAATTAAGTAGAGATGATGCTTTGCTGGTGGTCTGTATTTTTATTGTGTCTAATACTTCTTAATTCAGTACACTTCTTCCATCTTATTCTTCAAATACCATCCTCAGAAAAATGTAATTTCATATAATTATAAAATAATATTTTTTAGTAATTTTTTCATTAGCTATTTTAATTAGTTTAAGGATATTTTTATATCCAGCTCGTGAAAACAAGGGCCCTTATATGGCTAGCAGCTTCTCACTATAACAGGTGAAATCACAGTTACAAATATAAGCTCTGTGTTATCTTTTGACACTTACTGATAAGCAGCAGCCAAGATGACAGAAATTCTTGCATAATTATTTAACAAATCTTTTAAGTAAATTAAGAATGATTACAAGGAGTAAAAGCTGCCTCTGTGTTACTGGAAGGGTGGGCTCTGCAGTTCTCCATTAACATTAATTTCTTGTTAAAGCACTCTGAGACTTTTCTCTCTTGTAACTTTGCCAGATACTAAACGTTAGGGTTGATGACTTTGATGTCATGCACCTGCCTTAAAGTTTAACTGTTTTATAAAAATGTAATCCTACACAGGTCATCTTTGCAAGGCCAAGCTGTAAATATCTTATTTTGCAATAGTAAGGAAAAAATATCTGAAGCAGTCTTTATTATTTCATGTTTTATATGTAAAATATATTTTATTCTTACTAGATTATTTCCTATTGTTCTATGCAGCATAATTTTAGCATCTGTGGATTTGAAGTAAGAATTCAAACTTGACAGTGAAATGGTTTCTGTGAATAAAAGCCTTTTGGCTTATGTGAAATCTACTCAAATGTGTCTAAGCCCAAAAATTCTGTGTGCTTTGCCTAGAAGCTACAAGCTTTGAGGTGTTTTATTTCTGTCAGGGAGTGACTGCCCTTAGTTCTCTTGCAGCTCCCACTGCAGACAAGACCATGGTCTGTTACCACTGAGGAGCTGGACAGGAGTGCAGATGGAAGGAGGAGAAGTCTGTGTTTCCTCTGCTGATAACTGAGGCAAAAGAAAAATCAAATGACTTTTGGTTAGAGAAAAAGCAGTAGGTGGTGGCTTTGGAAGCCTGGAGGGTCAAGCGCTGGGTCAGAAGGGGACAAAAGTTGGAGAAGGAAAAGTGGAATGGAGAATGGAAAAATGGAGGGGAAAAAAAGAGAAAACGGGACAGGAGAGTGGCAACTAGTCAGTTTGATGGATGGAGAAATTATGTCTGTTTGTGATTTGGCTACTCTGTTTGGCATCTTTAGTGTATATTTGTATATGCGAGGGTGTCATTTTCAGTGTTCTTGTCTCCTCCAGACAGTCGGACAGATGTGTATATGGAGCTGAGGTTGGAATTTTTACCAAAATTTGATTTTGCTTCTCCAAGAACATAGTAAAGCTTCCTTAAGGTCTCACTGACCCTGTAATCTATTAATTCCAGGAGGTCATGGAGAAACTGCTCCAGGGATATGCTCCATAAAATCAACATTTAAATACAGAATGCATAAACAATGCCTTAAGAATGCAAAATACAGACATGTACATAGAGGTTACTACTTTTGAAGTGTTTAAATGATACATGTACTCTAAGTTAGAAGTGTTGCTATATGATTTAAAGATGTATAGAATATTTAGTGCCTTACAATTCTTTCACCATATATACATTTTCTGCTACCACATGTTTAGAAACAGTCTAAGAAATACCCTGTGTTGGAAATGAAAACTGATAGAAGCAGCTGTTCTTGCAAAGTGCAATGTTACATTTCATCCATGTGCATCTCACATGGGAACCTGTAGACAGTGTTGTGTGGGTGGACTGTTAGTGGTGAGATTATGGTTAAAATAGATTTAATAGTCCAGCTGAGATGGGCATTTTGGGAAGGCAGTGAAAATTCATGAGTCCCCTGCTGTTCTCCCAAGTGGCACAGGGTGCATCACACTGAACAAACTGGCATGTCTAAGCTGTCTGCACAGTAGTCAGCCTATTTTTATTCTACAGGTACAAGTCTGTTTTGTCAAACAGTAAAATCTCTTATTCTGCTGTTTTCTCTCCCTCCAGTCTGATTCTAGTGAAAATTAAGCCTTATGAGTTTTTTTTAAAAAATCATTTTTTCTTAGAGAATATTGCCTACTAAAAAGTTCAAATAAAGTCAGGAACTCCACCTTTTTCTGGGACTGTGTTCATGCCCGAGTATAATTAAGATGGAGTTTGTGAGGCAGAAGAAAAATAAATACATGTTCTTACTTGAAACAGAATGTTCTGCCTTACATTCAGCCTCCATTATGTCTCTCAAGGATCCTAATATTTGTTCCAAATGTTTAATATGAGCATTTATTTCCTTAATCAGCCAGAGGTGTTGCCTGTGTTAAGGCAGGAAAGGAAGTAGCTGGAACCTGGGAACTAGCAGAGCAGAACACTGTGTGAGTTTTCATTGAAGGAGAACTGAATTTTCATGTGGATAAATATTTGTCAAAATCTGAAATAATTTGAAGGCAGTCTTAAAATCCAGTATGTAAATTATTGCCTGTCACCTTAGTAGATATGAGGAAAGGTGAAGAGGGCTAAAAAATCTCTGCTATTGAAATCATTGCAAATACTCTTTGATACAGTGCTTTCATCTACAGAAGGATTGCAAAAACATGGAAAATATCTCCCTCTTCACAGAAAGATTTTAACAGTGGCTAACCTTTTGAGCCCAAGGCAAGATGATCAGGTGACAGAATACCTTATTTTCATGTTAGCTGTCTTTCAAACAGCAGATTCTATTGATCTGAGACGTCCAAAAAACTGCCTTACTCCACCCTTTAATTAATTAGCCTTGACTTTTTCCAGAGATCTTATTTTCAAATCTGCTATTGTTTTCCTCTACTTGACAACAAATATTTATTAGACAGAACAAAAACTAACAAAAATAAAACAATGAAAACCTTCAGTGACACTTGTAGGAGTATTTCTCTTAGAAATCTGCAAATGATTCATGAATTAATAAGATGGACTAAATGGCAAAACATGGCTACCATTCATGCTCAAAACAGCAAGGTAATTGCTTGTAATAGACACCTAGACTTGTGTTTATCTCATCAGCTCCTTGGGTCTCAAAAGAGAAATCCTGTTTCTGATGGGTGCATAAGGTTGTCTAAGTACATGGAAATAAAACAAATCAATATACAAAATTACATTATTCAAGAAGCAGTAATTCAGGTCAGCCAAGCAACACATTGGCAGCTATGCATATATCTCTTCATATATATATATATATACACACACATATTGTTCAAGTTCTTAGACTGACATGGAAGTAACAATCCTGGGCTGGACTAGCTTAATTTTCATAGACTTTTGATGTCACAGGCATTAGCCTAGTGAGATGTTGCACAGTCTGTATTGCTGGGCTGACCTCTGCACTTGAGGAACTGCATTAGAACTAGAAAAATCCCTAAAGCTATCTTTATGGATGCAATTTTAGATACCTGCTTCCATAAAAATAAAACTCTTACCAAAGAAGGGGCTCTTCACCAGTTTCTTTGATATTATTGTCACCCCCATATCCTTGAACTGAAGACCCTTTTTTCAACTTTAAATTCGTATCAGTTACTGCTGTCATACAAATTAATATGTGGAAATGCAAATCAAGCCTCTTGAAATGTTGGAAATGATATGCCCAGTGTGAGTGACATTGTGTCAGGGTCTTGAGCATGCTACTAAATCTTAAACATCTTGACCAGCTTCAGCTGAGGCATCCACCTATGCATCCTGTAGGAGGTTCATTTATTTCCTGGGCATGGAAGTCTTTCCTGAACTGTGTTAGATCTGGCTCAGCTTGCTGACTGATTTTCCTGAATGAACCATAAACTACAGTGTAGGTTGCTTTGTCTTCAGCCCTTGTTTTGATCATCTTATGCAATTTTTGCTGAGCTCCCTGAATATATACTCAATTTCAGCCTGTTTGGACATAGTGGGACAGTGATCTTGTTCACAAGGCTGTTCTACAGCTGTTTGTGGTTTCTGGCTTATCATTGCTGTTGGAGCATGTACACTCCTGCTTCTCCTTGATGCAAAGATCAAAATGTCAGTTGTCCAAGTGTTTTTGCATATTTAGGCACAGGTGGATATTCAGAAGATGGAACATGATGAGGTCACAGAGGGGCACTAAACCCTACTTCTGTTATTACCTTAAAGTTCATAATTATCAGACAGCCCAGCTATCTTGTGTTAGTGAGTATTTGAGAACTCTATTTCCTTTAAAGCTTTGCTGATGTATCTGCTTAAAAAAAGGATATAATTTGAAATGAACTGCATAAGTTTTTTTGTTCCCATAGTATATAGAAAGTATGCAGCCATATTGCAAATAGTAAGCATGATTTATAGAAAGATATGGAGAATGTCAGCATCCTTGGAAAGCTGTCAGAAAGTTGAGCATTTTTGTTCAGTCTTTTTGACTCTTTCATTGCATCCTCACCAAAAAAGAATTACACTGATATAAAGGGCAAACCACCCCAGATTATTGCTGGAATTTATTGTAGTACCATATCCACTGTATGCGTTACAGCAAAACTTACTATCTTCGCTATGTTGTATTCCCAAAAAACCCCTAAAAATCTCTGGATCAAACTCTCATGTCTTATCTGTATTGAAAATAAATCATAAGAAAGTGTCCACAAAAATTCAGTGCCACATAGGAAAGAGATTCATATCTATGTCTTAGACCTTCCTTTCCCCTAAAGGAAAGCATTTGTCAAGTGAGGAAGATTTGGTGCTGCACTTGGACAAAAAGAAAAAGGACTGTGCTGTATACAATGAGAGGAATGCATTTCTGTCTGATTAAAAGACTGAAATTTCCTTTCCTGAAAAGGGAGAAACAAAGTTAAAAGTAAAAGATGGCAAAAACTATTGTCCTCATCCGCTATTTATTTTTTAAATTGGTTCAGCATTGTCAACTTATTTAAGTTATTATTTGTATAAAAGTGCTCTTTAAGATGTAAGTCAAGTGTTCAGTAGAAAGTCTAAAGGAGATATCCAACCACATGCTTAATGTTTGTTGCATTAAATGTTTTGTCTAGTTCAATAATCAATGTTATGGTTATCTACATTAATTACTCTTATCACATGAATCCTTGCTTGATCATTAATAATATCCATAAATAAAAATCATGAGACAAAATGCTGTTACCTGATTCAAACTGGAATTTATTAAAATAAATTTTTGTAATACAAAGAACAAGGGAAAGAAAACACAATAAAAACTTTTTAGGGGACTCTTTTAATCCAAAGCAGAGGATGGCAGATGATTAATGCCATGATAAAGCCATAGGAATGAATGAATATTTGATAAAATACCTGAAAGAAGAATTATTGTTGTTACATATGACAGAAGATACCCTACCCTCGGGAAAACAGGAAATGAAAGGGTGATAACACAAGCAAGGTATTTCATATCATATCAATGAAACTCATTTAATGTAACCTAAAACTTTAAAACCAAATTTTGTATAAGTAAAAACAAACCACTCTTTATTTTTGAGTTAATAAGTATATCAAAAAGGCTGTTTATATTTTCAAATGCCAAACTTCTTCAGGTTCTCCATCTTTATTGCATCTTTGTGTTTGTGAGGTGTTTGTAATGCTTCATGAACTTCTGCTACAGCTAGAATACAGAGGGCACAGGGAAAACCTTTTGTCTTATACGTTATCTTAGATTTTGCCATATTCCATGGTCTATTCTGTAATAGAGGAAGAAATGCTTGAAATAGAAGGACAATTTCTTTATATTTTTCTTCTCCACATAAACTTTTGTCTGCAATTCCACTAGGTATTTCATTTGCCATGTGAAGGATGGTGCCTTTGTGTGAAGGTCTCTATTGCTAGATGGAAAATCAAAGTGCCGTTTCTTTTCAGGGGGTGATGACTCTATCTCAGACTAAAATTCAGAGGAAATAGATCTGCAAAGAAAAATGTAGGTGCAAGTTATGAGCTTCCTCAGGGAATTCAGATTCCTTCCTACAATGTGTTAAATTATTCTTCAAGAATCTGTGAATTTTTCAGATAACTTCAGGTTTCTAAATGTCTTGCTAGACCTGATATTCAGGGATGCATTCTGAGATGTGGTAGATGTAGTTTTCTTACTCTGACATTTTTTATTCTTGCCATATGATTCAAAATTTTTAGGGCTTTATTGCTACCAAGTTGTGTAGTAGCAGTAACTGCCTGGTTAAGAGAAGCAGAAAGAGTAGTTATTACATGACAACACCTTTTAATTGCTATATTCATCTAACTATACTATACTTTACTATATTGCAAAATTCATCTTACTATCTCTGCTTACTGAAAATCAGCTGCAGCGTTTTCTCCCAAACTGGCCTTTTTAAGCTGAAATGGCAGTATTAAGTATTTCCTGAAATCATCAGGAAATATTTAAAATTCTATTTATATATTCCTGATTTCATATTAATTCTATTCATGCATTCCTGATTTCACACTACTAAGAATATTTCAGCAAGGTTGTATTGGAGCTTCCTCTCTTGGAATGATACAAAAAAATAACTATCATGTTTCTACCAAAGTCATATGGGACTGGAAACTTCTTATAATGCAGTATTGGTTAATGATAAGGTACTTAAATTTCCTAGGCAAAGCAAACCAAGTTGTCCCAAGAGTATTGACTCCTAGAAACTGGGAAATCAAAATAACTAAAAATATTAAATAGTTCTACTCTCTTGGTCTACTACAGCTAGACTCATCTACTTATTTATAATTAGAATGGATATTCTACTGTTTTACTACATTTAGTTGAGCTTAAATCAGTAAAGCTTTCTTTGTGTGGAAGAGTCTATTTAGACTACAATCTATGACTTAGTCATCTTTTATAGTAACAGTCAACCTAGAGGGGACTAATTTTTTTTATGAAAACTCAGGCTAAAATAGTGAACTTCTGGTATTCACAATAGTTTATAAAATTATTTAGTAGGCTGTTGCTGTGAGAACTGAATCCAGACAGGAACTCAGTTAGTAATGACCCTAAACTATTTAAAAATGATAACATTACATTTAATTATGTGATGCGGTCAAACCTATGTTCAAAATACCTGGCTTACGCACCCTTTACGTGCATGAGTCTCCCTGTGGCTGCAAAACTATGTTGAGGCATTGATAACAAATCCTGAGCTCTAGGCTGCTATGGCAACAATGGTAGCATACAGGAGTCAGCTAATTTTAGACTAGATTGGGTATGTGTACAAAGATTGTAGTTATTGCCTACAGTAAAAACATAATCTTAGTTCACTTGAGCGTTTTAAAATACAAAGTAAATCCTGAACACGCGAAAGTGATATTTATATGTATATGATGTGTTACTGGATGTTTGAGCAACTTCAGACTTATTTTTTTTTTCTTTTTTGCTGTATATTCTAAGATATATTGCAGTAATCAAATGCAAGGCAAAAAAAAAAAATGACCTCCATGACCAGAATACATACCTGAGGCAAAACCAATCTGCTTGAGATTTCTTTCTGTATTTAGTAGATTGAAAATCCAATAATCTCTTTGACAAGAATGTTAATGTCTATGCTTGTCCCCTAGGAATCGATGAAATTTTTCAAGGATGTATAATATTCATAGGCAATAGTTATGACATGAAGATGGGGATGGAGCATCTAATTTTTACATGGGTGGGGAATAACATAGTGCAGGGATGGAGGTCACCTTGAATTACAACTGATACATGTGGCAGACTTCTCTGGTCTGGGCAGAATGACAAAATGCCTTGTGCAGGTAGACCTACAGATAATTTATGGCCTTCAGCAGTCTGCTTTCACTTTCTCAGTATTGCTGATGGCATGTCAAAATTAGAATTTGGTTAAAGACTAATGTCAGTAAACTGTTAGAGGAAGAATGGATTTTATCAGGACGCTTGAGGAAATGAATTAGAAAATTGAACTGAAAACTATCAGTCGCAATAGGTTCTAGAATACAATACCAGATACTCTGACACGAGCAAGCAAAATACTGTATTGATTTTTTTTTTAAATTATAGACTAATTTAACAAAATGTGCCTGCAAATCTGTCTCATAAAGGTTTTGATGGGTTATATATGCTGCCCATTTTCAAAGCTGCTTAGGAAACTTTTAGGTTGGGAGACCTAAATTAAGTATGTTTAGTTTGGTATTTTCTGATATTGCTTCCAATATTAAAGCATGGCTTATTTTAATGTAAACAAGTTTTCCTTGATCTCACAGCTGAGAATAACAGTGATTCCCTTGCCAACAAATTAGCTAAATAGTTTCAATTTACACACCTTATTACCATTTCATCTTGGGTTAGCTAAGTAACATTGCTGTAGAGTAAACTACCTTGTTCACAAAGAGTTGCATGTCTAAGAGGTTTAATTTCTAATAAAATTAGAAAAACACAAAACCAAAAGCAGTGCTACTTGACTTTTACTAAGGCAAGAAAAAATGCAGTTTGATTTAAAAAATGCTTGGATCAAGACATTTCCAATCTACATGGCATCATCTGCACATATGAGTTCTGAACATGGAGAAAATGGACTGCTGTGATGTGTTTTAAATGGGTCAGGTGACAATTGTTGCCAAACAGCACATTGTTAGGGCAGAGAATGCAGTAATATCCCCAGTTACAGCACAAATACTTGAAGATTTTGCTGCATATTGGAAATATGTGAGTTACTCTTCCTTGCGGTGACCACAGTTTTGTTGGTTGGTTTTTTATCCTTTGTATAAGAGGATTGTTCCAATGTGTTGGAACTTGTTTTACAACCTCTGAGATAGATCTTGAGTAAACACATTAAGGACTACAACGTTCATTCAGTTCTGGAGTGCTACATCTTGTGGTGCTCTCTTTAAGAATTGCCTATCCCTGGTTTACCTGGTATGACAAGGTGATAGTGGAAATGCGGAAGTGATTTTGTATGCAAGAAAGAGGGAGAGGAAAGCCCCAGAGAGACACTTTCTGAAATGAACATCATATTGATGCTCAGAGCATTACACATCATTTTTTTTTTCTCTCTCTCTTTCTTTCTTTCTCATATATTTGCTCTCTTCACCTCACTTCACCAAGAGGTCTTCTTGTGGATTTGAGGGGGGTCCTGATGTATTTTTGATTATTATTTTCCTTATGTTACCTGAAAAAGTTTGGGTTCATCATAGAAACAAAGCAGGAAACAAAGAGTTTTTGAAAAAAGATCATTTGGCCCTAGAGCTGATAGAGGAAAAGAGTTTTGCAAACTGGATAACAGAATGCTCAAGAATATAACTTTAGGACTACTGTAACTGAAATATATTTCAGAATGTGATGGAATTTTTTGTAGGAATAGTATTTTCACTATTTGTGCTATTAGTAACACATTATTTAATCTGTTTTTCAGAAATGGACATCAATGAAAATATGAAGGAGACAGAAAGCAAGGTAGGTTATCATCACTGCACAGAATGTAGTTTTGAAGAGTTGTTTTAGTGACTACTAAAACAGTAAGTGCCCAACAGACCACAACACTAAAGGAGGAAATATGTTCTCTCAAAACTGCCTCAAAATATACTGACTTGATTATGATCCTTTCACCACTGAATTGAAAAATCTGAATTTACCGTGTGTCATTGAGATAATGCATTAGGCATATTGGATCGATTCCTGAACTCAATTGTTTAGAAAGCATCATGCAGCAACAGGTTGCATGGACAAATCCAGCACAGAAAAATGGCTTCATCAGTTAGCAGAAACTACAGTCTGATATTTTCCTTTCTCCACAAGCTCAGAGGATCTGAAGAAGTGATTATGAAAATAAATATTTACGTCTTTAAAGAGATGAGATGGAAATACAACCCAAACAACTTTTGCTGATTACAGAGTTGTAAGGTACTGCTTTTTGCTAGCCCAGAAACTGATATAGTTTTGAAAATAAGTTAGCACAAATAGCTGAGTTTGGAAAACATAAGCAAGAAACACAACAAGGAAGTATGGCTGTTAGACTTTAAAAGAAACCCGTAAGATGTAAACTTGGCTTCTGTTCAGATTTTTTTCTGTACAGACTTGTGCAAGGTCACTTCTCTATATGTTGTCTCTCTCATTTGTAAATTAAGAATAATACCTGCCTGCCTTGGATTATTTATGCTGAAGATGAATTAAAATTCATAAAAGCACTTTTAGAATTTAGTGTTGCAAAACTGCTAGAGGAAGATTAGTAATTTTGATAAAGAGGATACCTGTGATGAATAGTAAGAGGAAACACCACATACTAGATGGCTAATGGAGTTAGAAGAAATGAGAAAGTTTTGCTTAGCCTTTGTTGTAGACTGTTTTCCTGAATTTTGTACCTTTTTTTCTGAAAAGACAGAAGTTGTATGAATTATTGTTCCCTTTTTCTTTTTTTTTTTCCTTCAAAAAAGCTGTACAATGAAACATGCACACTATGAAGATTTTAATGAGAAGGTGGCTTTTTTCATGCTGTGGAAGTCTTATTATGACTTTAAATTGTGGGTTGGCTCAAAGAATTTAAACAAATTATAATATGGGAAAGTGACTATCTGTGGGAATACACAAGACAGAGAGTAAGACAGATTTAATTAGAATAGCTAGTTTGATTACCAGGATGCTATGGCAGAGAGAAACAGAACTTTGAGATTATGAGAAGATGGGATTAAACCTGTTTACGGGAAGAGGAGAGATTCAATAAACCCCCTACGAGAAAGATGTTGTAAAATGCATAAATTCCTTGTATGATCTTTTAACCTAATTATTGTAGTAGAAGTTATTAACCATACTGAAATGGTATATAAGCTCTTGGAAAACCTGAGTAAAATCGAATTCTGATCACCAAATCAGGGTTCCCATCTCTTCATCAATCGCCGATAACTATCAATTACATTGGAAAAGGTGACCCCATTTTTCTTAAGTAGTCTAACTTGAAAGGAGTACTTTCACAGGGGAATTTTCTTTGTAGACATTGTGGCTGTTTTCTAATCAGGGAAGGGGAAGAGGAGACAGACTTCTTAAATATTTTTCCATGTACTGTTTCCTGGAACAGCCAATCACAGCCTGCTGTTTGAAATGGCTCTTTTTGTGACCACTCATGGAACAGTGTCAATACATTTTGATTAAAATATGATTGGGTCTGGTGGGTTGGCCTTGGATGCCAAGTGCCCACCAAGTTGCTCTGTCACTCCCCCTTCTCAGCTGACCTGGGGAGAGAAAATAAGATGGTAAATTACTTGTAGGTTGACATAAGGCAGTTTACTGGAGCAAAAGAGAAAGGTTGTGCACATGCAAACAAAGAGAAAAAAAGAAAAAGGTTTTGTTCTCTACTTCCCATCCATGAGTGATGTTCAGACACTTCTACGGAAGCAAGACTTCGGCACGTGGAGAGGTTGTTCCAAAAGACAAATATTACAAACAGCAAATGACTCCCATTACACCTCTCTTTCTTAGCTTTTATATCTGAGCTGATGTCATATGCTACAGCATACTCCTCTGGATATTTGGTGTCAGCTGGCCTACTTGTGTTGCCTCCCAGGATCTTGCCCACCCCCAGCCCCTTGATGGGCAAATGTTGAGAGACAGCGCTGGTGCTCTGCCAGCCCTGCCCAGCAGCAGCCAAAGCACTGGGGTGTTATCAGCCCCCTTCCAGGTGCCAATGCAAAGCACAGCACTGTGAGGGCAGCTGTGGAAAAACGCACACTAGGTATGTCTAGAAATATTCAAATAATAGCACTGCCTGACAGATTCTTTTGGTCACCTAGATACTAAACATTGCAGATATAAAATGCGATAAAATGGTAATAACTGTTCATAAATAGATTCATTAAGTCATTGTGATAGTTCTCAATGAATGCTAGATTCTATTTGATTTTAGAGATAGCTGATCACAGTATTGGTAGATTTTTTAGAACATTATTTCAGTTTCTTAGAAACATTAATTCAATTGTTTTTAGTCTATGGTATAGACTATGTGTATCTATGTGTATATAACTTCTGGAAAATAACAATTTTTTAAAAATAGGACTGAAAAATCCACTCAGAGTTTATATATTATCTACTCTGTAGTGTTTTTATTTGTAGCAAACTAATAAAAAACCAGTATCATTCTTGGTTTTGAACAGAATCAGTGCATTATGATACTACTTCAGCTTGTTTCCTTAGTGCATTTTCCCTTATATTTCCATATAATGGTGTTGTAATGCAGATGTAATAATATACTGAAATAAAATGAAAATTTATAACGAAGTCAGAAATAATTTTCAACAGCAAAAATACTGTTAATTAATTTCAAATACCAAGTGTTAGCTCCTGGCTTTGATTTGTAAAGTTCATTGAAGGAATATTGGAGTTTATCATATCTGAAAGTCCTAACTGTATCCTATTATCATTTAAATTCATTTCTCTAGTCATAGATTTTCAAATTAGACTTAATACTGGTAATCTTTTAACTGCATTAAAGGTTTGCTGCTAGCTCTTTTCTTCTTACAGGATTGCCATCATCACAAATTATACATAGTAAAAATAAAGACATGCAAACATAGGTCACTGGCAAATGAAAAAACCCAACATTATATTATTAAGGCTTTGAATTAATAGTCAGTAGTTATCATCAGGCACAAATTTAATTTCCTTCTTGATCCTATGTGCCTTTCTTCCAGTGAAAAATATCTGTACCTATCCTGTTTTCAGAAGTCTTCATTTCCAAAGGTTCCATTTCTCATCTGCAAATGATTTCCTTGTTTCTTTGCTTTAAATTCTTCCTGCCAAAAATTCTTTCCAATCTTTTTCTTAGTGCTTAAAAGAGGTTCTACATTTTTTGATAAGCAACTACTTTCTAACTAACCTTTAGAATAACCCATACATGGAATTAATAACTATTACACTCCCCATATCTAACGTATGTACCAATCAATTATTTCTAGGCATCAATTCCAACACAGCCAAAGTGAATGTTTGCAAAGGTGCCAGGTAAGTTTTGAACAAGGTACCCTATAATATTCATACTTTGTAAAGCACTTGCACTTCCGAACTGCTGAACAACACACATTTGTGGCACGGAAGATAGGGGAAAATAGTGATTCTGTCAAATCAAATAGGAAACAAAATGCAATAAACATCCTACTTTTTTGTATATTGAGTAAAAAAATCTAGATATTGCCATGAAAATTGCTGATTTTAAAGAGATGAATTGCTAGTCAGTCAAGCGTGGTGATTGTCACCCTCTACTCTGCCCTGATGTGACCTCACCTCAGTTACTTTGTGCAGTTTTGGGCACTACAGTTCAAGAGGGCTATAAAGCCATTGGAGAGCATCTGATGGCTAGCCACAAAAGATAGGAATAGGATAGCCATGAAAGATGGTGAAGGGCCTTGAGGGGAAGCCATATGAGGAGCTTTCATTTGCTCTTACACTCCTAGTAGCAAGTCATTTTCTCTGTTTCAGGTGGAAAAAAAGCCTTCCCCTACATTTCCAGCAAACAGTCTTTCATTAAAGCTTGATTTTTCAGTGAAGTTTCATGCAAATCTGTAATTAGTTTCTAAGTTCCAGTCAATTAAATACTGGCCTAAAATAGCTCCTGTTTAGGTCTCATGGTATTTTGGCCCTCTGTGGTTGGAGGGTTAGACTTTGCAGCGAGTAAATTCTAGAGGAAGCATTAGTTGGTCTCTTTGGGTTATGTAACCACTTAGTTACCTACCAAAAAGGCAAAAATGTTCGCTGAAAGAGAAAGCTTTGCAGCAGCTGTGTAGTACAGCATGTGCCCTCCTAGTTCAATCACTATAATAGGAATATAAACCAATCTGTGATTTGTTAAATGTTGAAAGGATTTTATAATTTTTTTGTAAAATACAATTGCTAATACTGTATTGGTTTTATTTTTGCAAATGCAGTGTAAATTATTTTTGAAGCTTACTGTATTTGCACTTTTTCCTTGATGTAAGACATGGCATTCATTTTATTCAGTTCCTGTCAGTTTAACATTGATGTAATCAATTGTATTGATTACAGTGGATTAAATGATGCATTTGTAGATGAAAGGAAGTATAGTTGTGATTGCCTCAATAACAGAAGGTGTAGACCTTACCCTATTGGAGTATTCTCAAAGATAGAGAAAAATAGACTGAAGATAGACAAAAAGCTCTCTATTGTACTTTATGCTGAGAAACAGCAATTTTATGACCTGAAAATAGGAACAAAATAATTCATAGTTCTAACATTGGCCCAACTCAGAAAATTGCAATTGAAAGCCACAGATTTGACCTCTTTTTTTGTTTTGTTTTCCTTCTTGTTGATGGTCTGTGTTTCAAAGATGTTAGTATTCATATCCACTATCTCTGCAGTCTACTAAAATTGCTGTTATTACTGTTACGTTTTCTTATTATTTAAAAAGTGAATAAGATGCACAGTGCATTTTGGAAATATTTAATGATCTAATCTCTCTCAAGTTAATAGGAAGCAGGAATAACTAAACTGAAGGGAGGACAGTCCCTTTGTTGAATGATATGGATCGGATCCTGAAAAATGTGAATTAATTTAGGAATCATCCAGGTTGAGGAATTTGGTTCTAGAAACTAAATTAACATATTTCATTAATTGGTTAAAATTCATATGTGTTACTGTAGTTACTTAAATCTCAGCAATATTGTGTCACTTTTATTCTTGTTAGTCAATCAATGTATGCAAGTAAGTATTTTTCAGTTTTCATATTCTCAGGTCATGTAAAACACATAAATCTCATCAGTTGCCATACTCATTTAACTCTTTGACAATGTATGAAAATCCTATCAAAATTGTTTTTAAAATCTCATATGTATTTTTTGCTTGCAAAAGAAGAGTCTTGTGTTTTTGAGATGTCTTTTCATGAATGAACTAAAATTTCTAGATGAAAGAGCTCAATGCATGGCTATGGAGAATTAAAAATAGAATATTATAATTAGTTCAACTGTCTTTTACATGCTTCTTTTGTCTTTTCACGATTCTCTAGTCACTGTCTTCAAGTTTGTGTTTTGATTACTTTCTTCTTGTTCTTAATATTTAAAAATTGTTTGCCTTCTTTCATTTCACTTATTGTGATAGAGTGAATAAATATTCCCATCAGCAGACTAAATATTTAGGAAAACATCTAGTATAAATAAAAATTAAGTTACTCATTTTCATCTTACTTTTATTACTAATGGTTTGAAATTTCCTGTACTTCTGATAATTGCAGGGGAATAAGAGGAATGGTCATATGGGTCAAATTCCATAAATTCTTGAATTCACGTTTAGAGCTGGAAGTAAGGAAACTCTACGACAAGTACCTCTTACAGTCTCACTTCATTATCTTTACATTATCTTCAGAGAATAACTATTATATGTCTTAGGACAGCCTGGCTGGCAGGGCTGCATTATATCTTGAATTTCACAGTCCTTGCAGTAGGTCAGGGGAGGCAGACTGGAATAGGTTTCTTTAGATTGAAGTGGGCTGCTGCTCTCTGAAGAACTGTGCTCACGTGCTTCATGTAAACAGGTTACTTAACAAATGAGCACTGATATAAACATGGGGGTTTGCATGCAAGCTTGACTTTGTCCTTATTGTACTATTGTCCTTATTGTAGCGTTCCTTATATTTTCTCTTGATATTGCGGCATTTAGGGAAAGAAAGAAAACCTATACATTACAATACCATGAAAAAAAAGTGCAAGACCTACTTTCAACCAATGAGGGGCTCAAGGAGAACTAAAGGGATCTGAGGTTCAAGGTGCTTACGGGAGCTGAGCAAAGCTGAGAGATGAGCCCAGCAGTTTTTTATGGTTGGAATACAAGCCATTTATGTTGTTTCACCAAATAAAAGGCAAAAAGGTACAGATTGAGAGGCTGATTAACCAACTACAGAATATACTTAGCAAGACATTAATATTAGTAGATACTGAAAATCTTCATAATGCACCTGAATATGCTAAAAAAAAAAGTTTTCCATTCTTTAAAAGAACTTTTCATTTAATAGTTTTTGGGGTTTTTTTGTATCCATTACCACTGCAAGTGCAATACTTGGTATTCAATTGCTGTGTCAGGGTTATTTAACAATTAAATACTGAGTTGATACACCATGTGAAGTGGTCAGCTTAAGAGACCTAAGTAGTCAGTTTAACACTACGCTTCTACTTGGAATCATCTCCTGAAATTACCATTCTTGTTGTAATACCTCTGCCATTTTTTATCTCTTTCGATACTAAAACTGGGAGCATTTTATTTCACCAATTCCTTTAAATGTATCACTGTAATTGAAGGGGGATTGCTTACATATTTCATTATAAGAGCACACTCTGGAAAAAATTGAGAGGCTGAAGGTGTAAAACCAAGGAGGCAAATGAAAAAATCTATGAAGGAGCAATATTGAAAAAATATTTTACATGTCATCAGAGATGAGTTTAGATTACATCCTTTCTGGGCTGGGTAGAATTCAGAAACTTATTTTTAAAATTACTGCTTTCTGAGGCATCTTTATTCTTATCATTTCTATTTAAGTGACTTGCATGAAATACCTATTTAGTATTTAGGTTTGTTTTAGGGATTTAGTTTGGTATTAGGGACTTTTCCCCAATTATTTAAATGAGATGTTGTTAATGACTGGGTACATTATTTAGTTCCCAGTGTTAATTCAGACAATCCTTAGTGTCAGGACTCACATCACTACTGAGTTATGTGACAATGCTATTTCCTGTTCTGTTGATTGTCTTTTGGAGCTAATGGAGGACCTTAATGGATTTGTTGCAGTCTAGTTATAGTTCTGTAGAGGGAAAATCATGGATTTGTGTACTTTTTCTCTAATCATAAACCTTAGTAAAATATTACTATAGTTAAGGTAATATAGTCCATATTTAGTGAATTTCACATAATATTTGCATTTAATAACTTCAATCGCTTAGTTACTGGGACTAATTTATATAATACACATAATGTTTTGTATCTGCATGAAGGTGTATTTACAGGATTGCAAGCAGTCATGTCCTATAAAAATTTAAGAAATTACTTCCATTCAGGAGGTATATGGTAACACTCTAATCATAACTCATTGCAATGGCAAAAAACATGGATTAGCTTCTGAAACCCATTCAATAAACCCAAGCTAATGAGTAGCTGACAGATGAAGACCTTGCCTACGATGGAAGACACGAATTTGGGAAAGATTGGGAGCACTCAGAAATGTGAATGATCCAGGAGTGTGAAACAGGTGCAGCAGAAACAATTCAGATGGGTGTTTTTAGTTCAAAGCAATATGCTAAACTTTAATTCTTTTCTTGTTAACAGTTTTGTCAAGACTCAGGTAATCCTGTGGGAAGTGTCCATTATTTTTCTGTGAGAAACTTGATATTGTTTTTACTATGAACAACAAATCTTCTGTTGTGTAAATTGAAATTGGATTTGTTTTGTCTGACAGCAAAAAATAGTTAACAGCAATAATAATGGACAATCTGTGCTAATGGGGGTATTAATGGAATGCAATAGCTGCTCCAATCTTATGCAATTAAAAAAAATAATGCCTATTTAAAACATCTTTGTATGCAATAAGTATTTCTATATAGGTAACTCATGTGACAAGATTCTTTTCACCTATCCATCAAAATGGCAACATTAGACTTTCTGTTGATTTTGCCAATTCTATTGACTGGAGAAGCAAAAGGAGCTTAAAATAGTAGCTAAATAACATCAAAAGAAAAAATAGAGTTGGACTAAAAAAGCAAACAGATAAAATCATGGCTCTAATGACATCTGGGTTTGATCCATGCAGTCAAGGTTTCATTAAATGTATTGAGATCTGTTTTGAAGAGGATGGAATAGTAACATGGTCAGATTTTTGAAAAAAAAAATTGCTAGGGCAAGTGCCTAGCAATGGCACTTTCTGTATGTGGGACAGGGCAACCCTGAATGTTGAGATGGAGCAGGCAATGAAAGGCTGGAGAGCAGCACCACAAACAGGGACCTGCACATCCTGGTCAATGGCAAGTTGAATATGAGTCAGCAGTGTCCTGGCAGCCAAAATGGCCAGTGATGTCGTGGGGTGCATCAGGCACACTACTGCCAGCAGGGCAAGGGAAAGGTTCTTCACTCAGGTTCTTCTCCAAGAGGGTGGCTGGGCACTGGGACAGGCTCCCCAGGGAAGTGGCCACACAAGAGTTCCAGAAGTGTTTGGAATGATTGGTGTGACTGCATGGTGTGATTGTTGAGGCTGTCCTGTGCAGAGCCAGGATTTGTGGGTCCTTTCCAACTCAGGATATTCTGTGATTCTATTATAATGGCACTGGATTGTCTTGATTCTGGAAATAAAATGCTGAGAGAACAAAACTAGTAAAGTTATTTTCTACTGTTAAAATTCTTCTCAGCATGGGGCATATTCTAAGAAAAAGAAGAAAGATGGACAAAAATTAAAAGTACCTCTTACTGTTATTTATTAGTCTGTGATTTGGTATGGAACTGAAAACAGTGTTTCATACAATACTAGTTCTTGATTTTAATAAAGATCTTGGGCTGTTTTCAGACACCTTATCTTCTCCAGTGTTATCAGGCTACCCAATTTCTTTTTAACAGTAATCCTTAAAATTCACAAAAAAAAAAAAGTTCAAGACAAATGTAGAAAGTAACCAACTTTGTGTTTTTGACAGGCAGGCATTTGCTGTGACTAAGGGCTTCGGAATTCAAGTCTAACTTTTAATTTTCTGAGCATTCTTCTCTAATATTGACTATTTTTCTTGGGGGACAGGTGGAGTTGAAAAGGCAATATTGAAGCTCTCAAAGATACAACTTTTTCGTAGTTTTTTTTCAATAACTAAATACATGACCTTTTTTATCCATATCCTGTGAATTGTTGCTCTGATTATATAAAATTTCTACCTCAGCTACTGAACAAAACAAAGACGACTGCCAACAGCATGTTTCACAGGATATGGATATCAATTTATTTAAAATGCTTTCTAAAATAAATGGGAATGCACTGTACTGTAATTTAAGCGTTCTCCTCTGTGGTAACTCATGAAGGTGTTAATAAAAAGAAAAAAAAAAAAGTAATTTTACTGATACCTGCGGGAAAATCTAGAATAGTGGTCACTCATATTAAATTTATATCAACTTTATGAGGTTTTTGTCATCTTGACACATTTATGGAGCTGTTAAATTTTTGCTGCCTGGGGGATATAATGTACTTGATGTGACCCTACTTATTAAATCGAGATGATGCAAGTAACATTGATGACTTGTCATTCAGGAATAAAACAGAGCCAAGCCACCTCTGGTTCTAGAGGAAGGACATATTTGTAGCAAAATAGGTAAAGAAATAGATATGCTCATCTATATCAAGAAGACACTTGGAAAGAGGATGAAGGAGAAACATGCAGACATTTATTCAGGTACCCTCAAACCAGCCTTCACAGCTGGTGAAACAGGGACACATGGTACAAGAGCCTAAAAAACCTCCCATTGTCCCAACATAAAACCTAAGAGGACAAGCACATATACAGGATTTGTTATACACTTCAAATTTCTGTATTAATTTACTTTATAGAAGCTATATTTTTTATATGGTTTTTCGAGTGTACATTGACTTAAGGCTTATATCTTCACCGTGTTGTTGTCACTGCCTTGGAGTTATCATGAGTTGAATCAAATTCAATTTAAATAAAAAAGAAATTTTAAGCCTAGTTTATTTTTTTTGGAACCAGGTCAAATAACCAAAAAATGTTGGTATACACTGAAGTTCAGAGACATCAAATTTAAGATTATTTTGCCTAGAATAACTTTTAAGTTAGGATTCTATTTCATTGACCAGGAAGATTCAAGCTCATCAGTAAATAATTCATCATGAAGAAAGTCATTCTGTTGCTAAATATATGAGTTTTGTACTTTTTTTCCCAATCACTGAAAAATTTAGGATAATTTTAAAAAAAGTGAATATGTTCACATTCTCTAAAGCAGATGGTATTTTGGGCTAAAATTTTGGGCGAGAAGGGAACAGTTCAACCTCTCTAAATATTTGTTTAAGAACTTGTATAACTAAGACATTTTTATTAGATTCACATTGAGAGCAATACACATAATTTTGTCATTGACAATTTTTGTTTATTATATCAAGCTAAATGGCTTTATATGTTTGATGTTTTAAAGTGAATCAATGGGTTTATTTTCACTACTTCATTTGGGGTTTTTTGTGGTGGGGCATATTCTTCTGGTAAAAAAAAAATGTATTCTCTGTTTCACAGCCAGAACCTATCTATTTTTACTAGGCAGTGACTTGCATGGTCATGCACATATTACTGAAACAGTAGGAACCATTGATTATACAGCTTTTAGCTTTACATAAGGAAGTCTCATGGTAAATATTTTCATGTCTAAACATGGTTCTATATGGAATTCACTGAACTGAATCATAGCCCTGCAGATTTGGAACTTGTGTTTGGAAATGTCCTAAGTCCCTCCTTTTACATGGAATTTTATCTAAAGCTACCAACACCCTGATACTAACATTGTGAAACTCTGATACTAACATTGTGATTCTCTGATACTAACATTGTGAAACTACTTACTTTGCCAGACTGTTAAAGAAGTTTTACAAGAATGTGTGTTCTGGCAAGCATTTGTGGCAAAATGTTTCTGTCCAAATAAAAAGTACAGTGAAGATAGACCATTCTTTAATGTTTTATTACTGTTATTTATTTTTCTAAGTAAAGAAATTCAATGACACATGAAAACATATATGGGAATTAATCAAAGCTTTTCTGTGTTGGAGCTTAAGAATCCATATTTTTTATCCTTTCCACTTTTCCCATGGTCATTACTATTCTTAACACATAAAAATGCTCACAAATGATGAAAGTTCTGAAAAAAGCAAACAACAGTAGTAAATATTTCAAAGTTAAATATGTCTTCGCTATTCCAACCGGCGACATTAATAAAATTCCATATGCAGCACAAAGAACTGTTAGTGCCTTTCCTGTGCAGAAGACAACCAGCTATGACTAATGGTAAAATAGCCACAAGGTTTCTCCTGAGAGCAAAGATTTTTTCTAAACAGGCAAGAGACAGGCAACAAATTTAGTTTAATCAATAAAGCTTCTTGACAGATTATAAATTAGCATGCAGACTCTTTCATCAGGGAGATGATTGAATGAATCTGAAAACAAAGGTATTAATATTATTACATCAAAGATACATATGGAGTCATCTACCATATGTTATATATGGTACTGAAACTTCTTTCATTTATGCAGCTATATTAAAAGCTTAGAAAATTACTTGAGAAGAGGAGTAGTTTTAATTTCTTGTAACAAAGCCAATTTTATCAAGTCTTCAGTTCTTATGCTATTTATTAATAGAATAAAGCAACATAAGCAATTTAATTTAGGTATTTTTTTTATCCTCTTTGTGGGGTTTTGTGGTTTTTTTCTGGTTGTTTTCCAAAAGGTTGCAAGTTCATTTAGAAAAATTTTCCCATTTACCTTTGGGTGTAGTTTATGAAGACAATATCAGAATATTTAATGAAAATTGAGCAACCTTTGCATTTTTATAGCTAAAAATAAAATATATATCAAAACTAAAGTTTTATACATATGGCTCCCTATATTTAGGAAAAGAAGGAATTAATTACAAAGACCTGTCTACTATTTTTCCAGGTTAATCAGATTTTTCAGAATTGTTGTGCTGTGTGCCACACCTGTATCATATGGATCAGTAATAAAGGTAGAGGTAACACAGAACCATTTAAAATTATTTTGTTCAGATTGTAACATGTTAATGTACTACATAGCATGATAGACAGAGAAGTTACTTTGTATTAATAACTTACTCTAATTACAAAAAGAAAAATACTGTATCCAATATACTATTTCTGATAAGGTATTCAGATGTTAATATCAAATATTTTAGGAAAAAAGGCAAATATTTCCAATGTTACTTGCTTAGTCATATCTGTTTGAACAACAGGGCCTCAATGTTTCCAGCTTTTATGGGACCAGACCAGCCAGTTTTGAAGAATTGAACTCTCTAATAAGCATCCCCAGCTACTGTCCTCTGACATGTTGGCATTCTATGAGTTCTCTCCACACACAGATCCAGTACAGACTGGACCTCTATATTGGAAGGAGGACCTCTGTGAAAAAAGAAAAAAGTGAGTAGTAATAAAGAATGCTGACTGTTTCCTGTTCTATCCTCTTCATTCCATGCTTTTTTACATCCATTAAAACATCTCTTTCATTACTCAATGGGTTTAGTTATAGTCTTAAAGTTTTTGTAATAGTTAAGCTGCACATAAAATATGCTTAGTAGAAAGAATGTATTTATTATAAAGATGCAAACCACTGAAGAAAACTAAACCACAGATATTTTAAGGCACGTGTATCACACGTAGGAATGTAAGACATGCTGTATTGAAAATGTTTTACTGTCTTACCAAGGTTTACTATTGATTGCAATAGTTGAAACTGAAAGCAATTTTTTTTTTTTTATCCAGTCTGGTAAGCGGTGTCTTTTATAGCTCAGTATAAGGAAGAAGATAAATTTTAAGTTTATATTCACCTACATGAGCAGTTTCTCTTCATCTGTTGGCTCTGTACCTGAGTTAGAAATTATCATTGGCGTCTCGGTGTATGGGATGACTAGGTTAACATGACAAAAATTTCTTATGGGATATTGAAAAATTGCTGTTTTGACCAAAACAAAACTAGAGACTTTTTTGATGATCTGATCTTTTGCCTATTGTATCAATGAGAGCTTCTACTTACAAGATTTGTACCAGGTTTCAGCTCTAAGTAGGTTTATCTATTAGTTAGTTCAATTTTTTCCAGTCTGTGCTCCCGCTATTTATCAAAAGACACTCAGACAAGATGAGCCTTCTCAGTAAGATAAAGTATTTCATTACGATTTCCATTATCACAGAAATAGAGAAAAATCATTCTAAACTAAAAACTCTGTCAAAATATTTAAACCAAATATAAATTTCACTAGTTGAAATATTTAGTTCGTTCATCCCATTTGAGTCTATTTATAAAGCCAATGCTTTGAAATCTGCTTGTGGTGTTGAAATGAGCTGTTCTGTCAGGATATTCTTCATTTGCAGGATATTTTATTTCAGCTGCTCACCTATTTTCTCATTCACTTTGTTACTGAGTGGGAATAGGTATCGGGCTATTTGAGGGGGAAAATCACCTCTTCAGGAAAAAGAAAGAAAGTCTCAAATGCATCAGGTTTTACAACACTGTCTCAATATCGGTGAAAAAGACCACAAAAATAAGTTATTACAGTGGACTTCTCAACAAGCCAACTAATTTCAACTTTTCAGTTAATCAAAGGAGTTTCCATGAACATTTTAGATGAAATAACACAAGTAAATGCAGGAAATATGCTTTTATCACTTGAATATTACAGAAGTAACAAATAACCATTAAAAACAATAGGTAAAGGCAAAGAACACATTGTGTCACTGAACATACAGATCAGTTTAAGAAATAACAATTAAAAAAATTCAAACTTTCTTTGTCGTGTTTTAAACAAGTTTTGGTGAGAAAACAATTGCTTTAAATGGTAATCTGAAATGGTAATTTGTGTGGCATTGAGCCTGTTACTGTCCTGTAGTAGCTAACTTCTAGTGGAGGACAAGGGACAACAGTGCATAGATTTCTGTGAAATTCAGATGAGAGAGTCCTATTTCTGTGCATTTGGAAGTAAATATATGGCAACCATGAAAAATATGAATCTATATTTTAAAACTCCTTTCAGGAGCATAGCAGAACCATGGTTTTATCTGCAAAAGTAAAACGCTTGTCCACAAAACTAAATATACTGAAAGAGTAGTAACAAATGAGACCCAGTATTTGACATCTTAAGCAGGAAAAGAACTGTATTGAATGTGAACTAGAATTGCAAACTACATGTGTGATCTTCCTCCCTTTTTCCTTGGTTTTAAGAAAAAAACCCTGCATATTTTAGAATAACATTAAGCTCACAGTAGATGGAGGAGATAAAGTAAGTATAGTATTAACTCAAAATCATTATGGTCTTTTACAGTTGTTCTGGTGGATGAACCACAAAACTAAAGTCACATGACTGGTATTTTTTTGCTTCTGCAAAAGAAGAATTGTCTAGGAATTTAGTTTTACTGGGCGCCTGATGAAAACAGTAACCAGTGGTAAACTTTTAGGCAGTGTTAATTTTGGACCTCAGAACCTTGCTGAGTGTCTTTACAGATTCATTTTTTATCAAATTCTGGAATTTTGTCATATTTAGGCATACTGCCTTCTTCTTAAATTAAAACAATATGATTCTGGAACTGCTGGGTAAATCAGTGTATTCAATATATCAGGTTTAGATCTTGATAAGTTTCCTAAGCAAGTAAAAGTAGAAATTCCTTGAAGTAGAACCAAGATCAGGCATAGTGTCTCAGTGGAGAATAAAGTTCAGCCCCAGAAGTGTTATTTTTTTCATCTAGTTAGAATACCTTCATACTTTCAGTTGCAGAAACAAGTTAATCTCAGCAGATAGAAAAAAAATCTTTTAAGATTTCATTTTTAAATGAATATACGTAATGAAGTGAATGATAAGGCTTTTTTATGTAGCATTTGAAATTCAAAGATCACCTTTACCATGCTGCTCAAACATTTGCATGTCTGTAAATGCAAGTCATAATTATGTCTGTCTGTTATAATTTAAAGCATAAACAACCAGAAAAAAAGGTTGACTATCACAAAGATGCAGAAAGAAGAAACTGGGGATAAGAATCTTTTTATCCTGCTCAATAATTCATATTTTCGCTTTGTTATGCAAATACATTTATTTTGAAGGAACACTAACCAAAAAAAAACACCCAACCCTTTTTTTTTTTATTTCCCACATAAAATAATAACTGCAAATCAAGACAATTGAGATCATTAACATGCATTCCCTTTTCCAGGGCATTTCCTAGGTTATACTTTTTTTCAGTGAGTTTAAATATGTACACCTGCCTGATACTCAGATATTAAACTGAAGATTTATAACTGTTAAAATCCTTGTTTTTCATGTTTTAATAAATGTGAAGCTGCGGCTTGGTTCTGTCCTGCCTACTGGATTATTCCTCCAGTTACAATTTGTAAGGCAGAACTTAAATTTTAGGTTTGGTGGGCAAGAACTCTCTTCTAGGCTAGCATACAGCCTAAGTGTGCTTTCTCCCACTCTGCAGTGCTGGCAGCACAAACTGTAGTGTTACTCCGGTTTTGTATTTGCTTGACCCTGTGCCTTATGAGAAAGTGCAGGCTGTTGGCCATGGCCTGATATTCTTCCTGAATACATGAATTGATATACAAGTAGTTCTAACACTATAGAGGGGCATATTGCTATAAAAAAAAATAATAATAAAATAAAAAAAGAATTAAGGATATATGTGAAGTAGCAGTACTTAAAAGTTTCACGGGAGCCTAGAAAGACACCCAGTGACCTTTGGGAAAATATATTAGATCTCTTTGGAAATTCCAGCCACGCTGCCCACTGGCAGTAGTGTGTTATAAAACCAATGATTGACAAGGGAATGGTGTTAGCCTGAGCTCCCAAGCGTGCTTCTTCCAGCCCTCAGATTGTGCCTCAGATAATCATTAAGCTATGTTATTTTCTCAGCTTTTTAACAGTCCTCCCATTGTTCAGTTCTAGGGAGGTTTAACCCATGTAAGATTTTAGTGTCCTCATTTTAGTGCCTTCAAGGTCTTACAGCAAGAATTTCCACAGGTTAATTAAACATGTGACCATGCAGTCATAAAAAACATAAAAACAAAACACAACAAACAAACAAGCTAAACCAAAAAAGCCCAAACTTAACAACAAAAATTAACCAAACCCCACCACATTTGTTTTCCATCTGCATTCTTGTTTAATTTGATCTTTCATACTTCTTGGAAAAGATTGTTAATTACAGTTTTCCTCTTGCCTCTTTTTGTTTTTTTTATAAGAGTATATAGGTGTTCATCTTCCTGTAAATGGTCTCTTTTCCAGACTGAAGAATTCTCATTTTAAGTCATACAATTGCTTTTCTCTGGACTTTTCTCAGTTACTCCATAAATTTGCTGAGATGAAATCTATCAGAAATCCATCTATTCAAGACATCAGTGCATGATGCATTTCAATCACAGCCTAACAATGCATTCCACTTTGTTCTTTTCTTTATTGTTTCTTCAATTCAATTCCTTTTTTTTTGTTGCTCCTGAGGTTTGAGCCAAAGAAGTGAAAACCACTTCTGAGGAAGCATAGCATTGTTTTGTATGTGGAATTCAGATTTTTTCCATGTGCATCACTGTCTTTCTAGACCTATTTCTAACTGCCCTTTTATGGTATAATTGTTCAGTCTTTTTTTGTCCCTAAAATTATGCACATTTGGCTCCTTCCTCACTATCCTCAATAACCTTGTATTCTGAAACTTGGTTCTTCACCTTCTCAGACAAGTTGTGGATATACTAAACAAAGCAATGACTAGAACAAATCCTGAGGTGTTTTCTGCTGAAAGCTGCTCATTCCTTTCACTGCTTTTTTTTCACTTTGAATTCATCCTTACAGAGCCTTCCCTATTATCTAGAGCTGTTAGAGGAAATTTCTTAAGTATCTTATAAACAGACAAATGGATTTTTCTTTTCCACATGCTATTTCAGTCAAGAGATCTGGATGTTTAGTTTTCGTGATGAACCTCAAAGAAAACCTATGTTGAGACCAATAGATTAAAAGTATTTTCCTCTGTGATCATGCCTGATGCCAATGAAAATTGTACAGAGTAAATCCACTGTAGATTTAGTTACTCCTAAAATAACATCCTTTATTTCTGAGATATTCACCCATTTACAAGGCATGTGGCAGTACAGACTGTATATGGTTTCTTGCATTGTACTCTTAAAATTTTATATAGAACTCCAGCCAGGAAGTAACAAGTGTAGCCCATTTGTCCCTAGTCATTATATATCGTAAGACATGCCAGAATGCTGACCAAATGATATGTGTTCTACTTAATGTATTACATTTCGTGCTTAAAAGTAAAGAGATTTATTGATAAAATTATTTTGGCAGTGTTTGAAGTTGAATTCCTTCTCATTCACTTATTCATTCTGTGCATTCATTTATGCATTCTTAAGATTTGCAACTAGAGGATGGACCTAGATTTTGCCCTCATTTTACACTGTGCTATATCCACTGTGTAATGGACTGAATCCAGCATGTGAAAAACATAAGTGATACTATCTTTCTCATTAATTATATCCCTGTGATTACATGGTTCTCTCTTTTTAATACATCACTTACAAAACAAATTCTTTTTTCTTGGTCAGAGTTGAAAAGGGATAACTTATTGAGAAACTGATTTGCAGTACTCTGAAAGCCATTATTCCTATCCCAACGGCAGTTACTTTTGATTATTAAGTGCATGTATGCTTTAATAAGAGCTGCTTTTTGAAATCAGTGCCACCTTAGACCTAAGCTAGGAATGAAGCTGTAATGCATAGTTCATGATATCTTAGTGTGTTGCTATGGGAGTGATATTAGCAATATTAGAAATCCAGCACTGTGGGCTGTGAGGCAATAGGATGTGATAGAAACTGGAAGCACAGATGCAGTAGAAGATTTAATTTCAACACAGATATATTGGATTCTTTGGAAAACCATGACAGAAAAAGAAAGCAGTATATCAGAGTAAAGTAAGTATTTTTAGATATTACAGTTTATCTAGATCAGGATGTCTAGAATTTAAGAATATAAAGTTCTTAATTATAAAACAAGATTTTTTAAATAAAATAAATTTAAAGATTAAAATTGCTGCACAGGAATTAATAATTTTTAAGAGAAAAGAAAGTGTTTTATGATTTGCTGTTTTGATCATAGGTTTCTTTTCCTTTCATGTTTGCTTATTATTTCTAATTTTTTTATTTTTTTTTAATCTGCAATGGGAAACAGACCAAGCAGATGGCTGAGACCAAGCTGTTGGTCTGAACTAGCAACCTAGTTCTGTTCCTTTTTAGCTGTGATTATTTCCACTGACAGTTAAGGATGTTTGGCTGTCTTGGGCCCTTGTATAGTAAGCCTTTGATACTGAGTGATTATTGAATAGCTCTATAATATGTATTTATGTGTAATTTAAGATACAAAATGATCAGTGGAAGTTTTGCTACAATGTGCTTAGATGCAAAGAAAGATGAAAGACTGAAAAGTGGATCAATAAAGTCATTACTAGATGGAAAACACATTGGTGATGTACGATTAAACTGAAGAACAAAAATCATATACAATCACTGGTTCCAGCTTTTGACAGGAAACATGAGCCTTTAGGCATAAATGACTGTGAATGGCAAAATGCAGCTGCTGCCTTCATTTGAATAGCCTAAGGAAGACAGGAGAGCCATCAAAACATGCCCCAGCTATAAGCAATCATTTCAGAGCTTTAGCTGACTTAAAAAGCATAGCAAGTTAGACTCTGAAGAGTACTAGACAGGATCCTGTGATGTGGCACTGCCAAACCCTTTGGAGGAGATACAGTGAATAAAGGAATATTCATGAGAAAAGGAATGTTCCATAGAGAATTAAACAGCTGCACAACCCACAGTCTCTGCATGAAGCGTCACATACGTTCCAGTTTCTGCAGCTGCCCTTCAACCTCTTATCAGGTGCTGAAACTCTCGTCTTTGCCTCCCTCTTTCTGATCCTAACGAGTGCTCTGCAGCAGCAGTTCAGGACTTTTTGGATGTTCTTCAGCAATTGGATACTAAAATCCATTCTCAGGTGCACTGACTTACATTTACTGCCCCATTATTTCTTCTTTTAAATTTTATTTTGCTTAGAACTTTAAAAGTGAGAATATACCCGCTGCCCTAAGAATATGCTGGAGCTGTGGGGCTCCCCACAGTAACTATCACAAATTCCTGCTGTGGGTACAGTTTATGTACAACAGTGGCTTCAGGAGGAGAGGAATTCAAGATAAGGTGCAAACCAGCAGTGTAGTATACTGACAGCACAGAGCACTTCCAAGCTTTTTAAGAGCCTTGGAGACAGTAATAGCACAGGCCTAGAAAAAATTGAAGCATATTAAGAACAGGCCAGCCCAGCTAAAATCCCATTTTTATTTTCCTGCTTGTTCTGAGGCAGACTTGATCAGCAAAAGGGGGAAGGTCTGTATTGTGCTGCCTGATGTATTTTGTAGATATGTGTAGCTGTCTTTAATCTTGCTGATATTAAATACAGCAATTTGGGGAAAAATTAGAACTGATAAAACAATGTAAAATATAAAAATGAATTTATCTGTGTTATCAGGGGAGCATGTTTTGTTGACCTTGGTCTAGGTTTTGTTGTTTTCCATTTCCACATAGTTCCATTTCTCTTCATTCACCATTTTTCCTTTTATTGCATTCCATAACTGCCAGAAACAAATGAAATCCAAAAATTCTGTAGAGGAAAACAAGTTAAGCACCCCCAGCTGTTTGCAACAGCATAAACTGCTGCTTCATTAATTCCAATATGTATGTGCATAGGCCTCAAGCACAGCCTTGCTCCAGCAACTGCTATGATACAGAATTATTGCTTATAATAAATCATTGTAAGCCAATCGGAGCTCTGGGTACCCTGGTGTTGTGACACATGCTGCATTTGTAAGAATGGCATTTCCAAATGTTAAGAAACTATGGGAAAACTTCATTTCATTATTGTCATTGTTAAACTTACTTCTGACTTTTGTCAATTTAACATTATTCTTTAAAAAAAAAAAAAGGGGGGGAAGAAAAATTTGATTGCCACTGTAAAGAAAAAGAGCTTAAGGAGCTCACAGAAGAATTATGATGCTGTAGAGCTTTGCTTACACAGAGAAAAGTTTATCCAAGAGACATATTAACTTGAGAAAGGTTAAACCATGTCTGTGCCACCATTCATATGTTTGTTGCTTCCTGCAAGTGAATATTCTATGAAGGTGAGACAAAAAAATAGCAGTGTCTAGCAGAAATTGATAAACTGAGGCTGAAGATACTATGAGTTGCTGTGGAGAGTAAGGAGTTGCCCAAGGAGAATAAATAAAGAATTATCTCCAAGTCTTCTTGAAAGATCTGGTCATATGGAACCTTTTTTATCCCTTACTAGAACATTTAATAGTGGGCAAGGGAGCACTCTACTTAAAATTTGTCAAAACAATTTGGCCAATAGCTGTATCTTGTAATACATCATGTGTGGAGATCATAAGAAAGGATTTTTTCAAATTAATCCAGGGCCTTATATAAACATAGGAATTTCACCAATTCTAATTAGTTTGGTTGCACTTGAGCTGAATCGGTCTGGCTTATTAACTGAGCTTCATTTATAATTAAGTAAATGCATTTGCAGTCTTTTGCACTATTTGTGTATGTCCATTTAGATAGCACCTTATTATTTTTTTTTTTTTTAATTGGAAGATGTGAAAGTTTGAAAAGCCTGTTTTGTTTATTTTGTTTTTAAAAGAAAGCTAAAACCTACAACTGTTTATTTACTTGCTCCTCTCTGCTGTCTGTCAGGACCTAAGGTAAAACCATTGTAGTTCTTTTAGCTGCATTTAGAAAAACTAAATTGGGATTTGCAAGTGGCTTTGATATTGGTGTTTAGTAGCATGTTTTCACTGCACAATTAACTAGACACTCTAGCTGAGTACACACCTCAATGTTATCATCTACACAAAGGAGCTAGGTTAATAGGCTCACCTACTTAAAGGAGAATACAAGTGTCTAAACATTGTTTTCCAGCTGAAGCCCACTGGTGGGAGTTCAGATAATGTCAGTAAGGAGGGAATAGCCATCCAGTGCTAGGACAGGTGTCAGACTGGCTGTCAATCACCTCTATATGCTGTGCAGTGAGAAGACATAGTATATCATGCAAGTGAACATAATGAAACATTGGAGCTTACTGGTGTGCATGGTACACTAGTAATGTAAGGCTGGGAGATAGAGAATTAGTCTTGTTTGGAACTAAATAAACCTGCCCTTTTGGAGTTATTACTAAAGAGCATTTCAAACCATGCTCATGTCTTAAAACCTTACAAAACTGCCCATACATAAAATCTGAGTTTCGTTCAGTGAAATGACAATTTCAGTGAACAAATTTATACATGAGAGGAATTCACTGTGTTAGCACTTACCTGAAGATACAAATCTTAGTAAATGCAACCTGTTAATTAAATAGGCAACATATGTGGTTTGGGAATAAACACAAAATAAGGCTGCAAAAATATCTCCTAATAAAAACAAAATTTGAGTTAAATATCAAAACTGTTGAGTGAATTGAGATCAATGACACAATTGACTTTGGAATCTGAAAGTATCCAAACAAGTTTATGTGCTTTCAGGTGAAAATAAAGCATATTCCTGCTTAAATGATATATCATTTTATAAATGGTGTATCTTGGACTGTAAATGTAAGATGCTGAAGGAAATCTATCAAAATTAGAACTATAGAATAATAGTGCTAGGATCAGGCAGGAGCAATTATGCAGTTTATTTGACAGTTCATTGTTTGGTAGAGAGAGCCAGAGCAGGTATCTACTGAGTAACCAAATACTTTGGGATAATTGATCTGTGAAAGAGAGCAAACTTTAAAGAACATGGAAAATATCTACATTGGGACTGAAAAAGACCAAGCCAGTGTTAATTCAAAATCCTTGTAATTACAGGTTAGTGTCTGGCACTGTGAATCTGGAAACTGAAGTAAAAATTGTTAACATGAGCTTTGCCCCAGTTTGCTATTAACTTTTAATTCAATGGCTGTTCTGCAGCTGACCATATATGACCTTGTTTTGACTTCTGTGAACTCATGAAATTCCCTATATGTAAAGTAGATGTCATTTTTCTGCTTAAAATTGATGTTCTGAGACTTAATTAATTGGTGTTCTTTGCTTATAAAGAGGTTCTTCTATCAACAAAGCCTATAAACAGTCAAAGCTGATAAAATCTTTGTGAGTATTACAAGGGAAAAGGCACAGGCTTAGTTAAATTTTAGATATGCAGTAAACTACAAGTCACACCTTGCCAGAATTATTTTGGTAGTTTTAAAAAAATCTTCTGGAGGAATCTAGTGAGAATACTAAGAATAATGTCTTAGTGTCTTGTGCTTATGTTGGAATGCTTTCTTTACCTTGATAAGGTTTTATTTGGATATTGTAAGCAGACTGGAGTGAATGTATTTCTCCTGAGAATTGTTAAATACTGGCACAAACTAGAATCTCATAATAGGATTGGTTTTGTTGTTGTTATTATTGCTATTGTTGCCATTATTATTATTAGTTTAGCTCTGATTATTTTCATTATGCTGTTTTGATTGTATATTAATAAGCAAAAGGATACTTCATTTGCATTTTTACTTTTGTAGCTTTGACCTCAATTTCTATACACATGCAATATGGGTATATACATTTGATTTAAACTATCTAATAATTGCTCAGAACATTAAATTTGTTGATTGCTTTCACAATATTTGCACCAAAACATTTTTTAATAGAATTAAAAAGATCAAGTTTATTTTATCATATCCTACCTTAACGGGACTGATTTTGAGTTAGCACATCATTGCATGCAAATGTAGATGTCTATTTTGCATATAATTTTAACAGTTAGAGGAAAGTTAGCATACAACTAATCACATTCTCATGTGACAATGAGTCACATTTTCATGTGAATTAGATTATGTGACCACAGCACTGAAAATACTTCAGTAATCCAAAACAAAGTTCCAAAACAAGTTTCCAAGTGTTCTGTAACACACTTTCCCTATAAACCCAAAATGTTTCATAAAAGCTATTCTGGATCAGAGCTGTAATTTAGTCTTAGCACTGGCCAGGTAAATATGGCCTCAAGATACTGATCTACATTGAATTTTGTGCCACGAGTGCAGAGGACAGCTTCCTCATTAATTTGGCTTACTTTTTGTAATCTCTTTTTTCCAGCAATACTTATAACTCATTCACAAAAATCTATGCATTTTTCATTTCTCCTCTATTCTGGTATTTGAGATCTACATCCAATAACACCCATGATATTGTGGGATGTGTATTATGTCTTACATCCCTTATTTGATTGTCCTTACTGCACATCTATTATAAACACTCTGCTTATTCACAGTCTGGGGTCTCTGCACCACACAGTGTGACCACATCTCCATTCCAGATATAACCCACCCACCTCCTTCAACACTCACCCTCTCTCTGATACAGAACTTCATGTTAGCTTTGCCTGATATTACATCTTTCAGAAGATTACTTTTTGTCTTTATCCTGCTGGGAAGGATGTTTCCTGGGCTGAAACCCTATGTGTATATATGTGATGCATCTGTACAAAAATGATAGCTTTCCTTTCCCATTTCCCATCTCTCCTCTCCTACATTGCAGCAGATTTAATGAACTCCCCTTTGATGGTGGCTGTTGTCCTCTGGAATCCAAAGCCAGATAGGAGGAAAATACATATATAATTTTTTTTTTTTTTTTTTTTTTTGGGATAATTTTTCCCTCCTTTTAAAGTGTCCTGTGCTTTTAGGAAAATAATTAATGCACAGGCTTGAATGCTCTAACAAAGCAGCATCAAGGTCATCATCACCATAAGGGTAATATGTTTATATCAACTTAAATTACTTTGATTCAATACTGAAGTCAGTCAGAATGGGGTGTCAGCTTGAAGACATGCTTCTCCCCTTTCTTCATCAACCAATAGCATTTGTTAGTAGGATTGTGCTATGAATTGTGAATTTTTTAACCTACCAGTTCAAGCTGGATTTATATTAAAACTATCTATTTCTCAGTGGACAGAATTATTTTCACTTGTATTTAGTTCTTTTACAGTTAGTTGGTGACAGTTTAATTCTTGTTAATTCATGATTTCTTCTTTACTATGTAACATGGAATACATAATTTACTGCATTAATTTAAGGTAAGCCTTTTAAGTGAGTTTTGAAGCTGAGTAGCGTTTTCTAGCTATAGGAATCTCTTTAAGTGAGCTGCTAAATATTACACTGGGCTTAGCTAGAATGATATACTAGTTAAATGTGGAGTATGATTATTTCTGTCAGTATTTCCTATTTTCCTATATAACTTTGAAACTTGTAAGTTTTTCAAATCAGGTAGAAATTATACTATGAAGAAATTTATTTTTATCAATATAGAGGAAAATATGAAGAATGTTGCTGATCTGTGGGTTTTTGACCTTGGCTTAAGTAGGTAACCTATATTTAGGAAAGCTAATAAATTGATTGGAAGACTTAGACTATAATTTATCTTATATCATGACTTTAACAGTCAGGCCATGATTCTAATAAAGAAAATGCTACTTTGGATTTTAAATCTATTTTTATCACCCAGAACATCTTATCTGTCGATATCTGATTAGAGGTCCTCACTGCTTGAGACAGCTTTTCTCTGTCTGATAGATAATCTGACGCTCTGAGACCATCAGTTGAGGATTCATCTCTAGGAGTGGGGAGAATAGAAAAAAAAAAAGGAAAAAAAAAAAAAAGGCTAGAAGGAGCTAGGAGATAATTTTTGATTATATTTTGACCTATGACTTTTGCCTTGAGCCCAATAGAAAGGCTGAATCTTCCTGTCTTATCACTGCAAAGACAGAATACTCCTGTATTGATTTAAACAGAGAAGTTCAAATAAGTTTCAGCTTGATTATTTCTTCATAACATCTCACCTGAGTTTAAGGGAAACTGTCCTGTTGTTTTTTTCTTTCAGTCTCAGTTTTTTCTCCTTTTAATTTTCAGTGCAGTAAATACAAGTTGCTGGACTGACACAGGCCTTTGATCCCTCTGTCCACAGTGCTACCCAGACCATGAGAAGCTTTCTATTCAAGTGCCTTCTGTGAGGTGATTACTTCATTGCAATACAGTAACTGTCTTGAAGACAAAACAGAAACTAAATTTTCCAAGTAAGATACATGTAAAATCAGAAAGAGAGGAACTGATTTTTGCTGAAGATCCTGAAAGGTCTTTCACACCTACTTGCTACAGGGACAAGCGTTTGTCTAATCTACTCGTAAATATGTCTTTTGGGAAAAAAATTATTATATTTCTTAGTACTTGTAGGAAGAAAAATACTGCATTTAATGTTTACAAATATTCACTTTAGTTCACAAGTCTGTCTTTGACAGTACGTAGCACAAGCATATTTTCCTGCTATAGCAATTTTGAGTGCAGAATATCAGGCATTTATTTTGATATTTACTGTAATTATGGGAATAGATTTCTACCTTTAGTTGTACAAGTAATTTTTAATTTAAATGCATAGTGTGTCTGTATTGTTTACTCTTCCTAGAAGGATGACTGTGTTCTCCCTTGTACTGACAGACCCAAGAGGCAGAAATATATTAGCTGACTATACAAAACCTATGGCACATATTTTATATTTTTATACTCATATCTACTGTGTTGAAATTTGATGGTGTTCTAGGTTTGAAGATAGATTTTATGTCAGAAAGAGAAGTGCTGGTGAAAAGCAAGGTGAAACTGTGCTATGCCTGGGTGTATTTAGCATAGAGTCAAGGGGTCAGAGTGAAAAGCCAAATTAGTCAGGGACACCAGTGAGTATCTGAGATTGCAAGACATCCAAAGATGTAGTTATAAAACTTACTCAAGACAAGCATACATGAAAACAGGAAATACAACCACTAAAAATTTGCCGGAACTTTTACAAAGAACTCATTTGTTGACATTCACATTAATAATTTGATATAATATTAGATAGCTGGAAGCCAATATAGGACTCAAAGGGGTTGTTCCTTAGTTTAGCTCTAAGGTTAGAATAGTGATAGGGACCCTTAGTAATACATGTCCAAACAAATGTACCTCAGAGACACTCACAATTATTAGATAACTCATATCTAATTAAGCTCTCCACTGGGCTTCTGAACTAATGACCTGATTAAATTTGACTTGCAGCCTTGCCAATTATGTATTTTCCATTTATAAATCCTTTTTGAAGCAAATTCATAGTATGAGCACAGAGTAGTGATTTGCCCACTTCACATAAATGCTATAGTCTGCCTCAACTGGAATGTTTCCTAATCATTCTTGTGAAATGCAATACTCTACTACTTCCAGTAATCTGAGATTTCTTTACAGATCTATGTTTGGATTAATCTGCTTTGTCAAAAGCCTTTGAAAAAAAACAACAGTTTTTTTTTTACAAGAATGGGCAAGAATTGTTCATTTTAAGAAAATTCGTGTTGAATCTGCAGGTTTTTCAAGTTTTGAAGCTCAAACAGTGGAAAAAAAGATCGTGCTCAGATTCTCAGTGTTTCAAATACTGCCAGGTGAAGAGTACCAGGTAACTTTACAGTTAACTCAGCAACCTGAGGCATGAAATAATATTTAATGACAGTCTTTATTTCCCAATTCCCTGAAAATAAGGGATCTTGTGTATCGTGTTGGTAATTTTGAGTATAGCAAGAGGAGAAGGTAAAAGCAATAGGAAAAACAAAATTTAGTCTTTCTTTTGAAGGAATGGAAAGCTATTTATACATATGCACAAAATTTTCTCTGAGCCTAGACTGGAAAGTTGAGCATAATTATTACTGAGGAAAAATATTTTTAATTCACTTTCATTACTGTAGGAATGAAAATGTCATTTCGAGTAACATATTGAATTTGATTCATATTGAATCTGATGCATGTTGAACTTTTATAACCACAACTATAAGCAAAATTAGGTAAAAAAGTTAACTGAATTTCAGTATTTGCATCAGTCTTTTATACTATGTTAATATATGACTGAGTAAAAAGCAATTGAATAAAGACTAAAACTCTTCCAGATACTATATTCTGGAGAATAAGTAGAAGAAGAAAAGTCAATTCTCCTTCCATATACTAGAAAATCCTAGAAGAGAGTGAGTTGAATTGAGATTTTTTTTTTCTGTCCTTTGATTAGACCATTGATGTGTTATGTATTAATTACGAACTTCAAGATGGAAATAACATATTGGTTGTTAATAATTCAGTACAACTTCACATTATACTAATGCCCAGGGCACTTTTTTTTTTTTTTTAAATTTGCTTCACTTGGGGAGATGCAAAGACTTAAAGCAGGATTAGAGTCAACAGATGAAGTTTTGAATTTAAATTTTGCTTTTCTGTACTTCCATTTGCATTGTACCAACCTATTTCAATTCCAGAATTTCCAACACTACCTTTTGTTGCTTTTCTACAGCAAACGTCCCTGCTTTGTTTGTTTTAAAAATATTTACTCTTAGATCACCTTGCAAGATGAGAAGGTGACATGCTGTCATATACTGTCATAGATGGAGATTCAGGTCAAAGTGCCACTCAGCTTGGTTGACAAACTGAGCTACCCATGACCTGCTTTCCAGACTACTTAGCATTCCAAACAGCTCCATGCTACAGTAGCTTAAAGCAAAGCCCCTGCTGGCTTTCTGCTGCAGCATTTACTGTTCAGTAGGTCTGCCTATCGGGACCAAAGGTCAGAAATCAGGTGATCATTAATTATATGACCTCATTAATGGTCATCCATGAGGAGTCTTTCAAATAACATGCTCGTTAGCACATAGGACTTCAGTAGCTAAGGGGAGAATATTATTTTATTCTACAGGTTTTCGTTCAGCTGCTTTAATTGTGAGTGTGGTTTTTTGGTTTTGCTATAACCCCAGGTTTATTCTAGGGAACCTGAGATTGGGGAGGAAAGGAAGAAGGAAGAACTGAGCTTGAGATTGGCTCCTGTTATCCGTGTTAATGAGCAGACTTGGATCACACATGATCCTCAGGGGCTGCTAAGAAAATACCTGATGGTCTCTATCTGGACCATCCATAGTACAGATTTAATTTATCAGTTACAGTAAACACTTTCCTAAACATGTTTTTAAAAGCAGACAATTTGGCCAAACTTCCACAGGCATAGCTACTTCATGATTTCTGTGAGAACAGTCCATTATATTTCAAAGCTTTAAATGCTTTGAAAGCACAGAATTTCTACAGCTTTCCAATTAATAGTTGATGAGAATCTATCATCAATAAGAATTAATTTTAATGTTAGGGGAAAAACAGTTTTCTCTAAATTAGTTGTGCAAAAATCAAGATAAAACAAAATAACCTTACATGGAAAATTTCATCTTGAATGATTTTGTTTCATCAAAATTATAGATAATTAAAATCATTACCCTAAAATATTAACCTGTAAACACTAAAGTTGGTGCAGTTTCACTTCTAATATTTAATGACAGAAATTAAAAAGGGAATTTTTTTATATCTCTCCTCTTTCAACAAAATACACTCTTCTCTGAAACCCTGAAGTGAACTGCAACTGTCACTAGTTTTAAATGGGCTTTGAACACAGATCATGTTGGAGGCACAACATAACAGTTTCACATCACAACTGGCAGTTTTCAATCCCTATATGCTACACTTAGAAAGAGCTTGGCTGAAAGTGCCGTAGTAATTCTTTCTTTTTTTTCAAAGGCATTCTGCCCACCAGTTCAGGTTTTTGATGTAGTTTTTATAATATTATGAAGTCAATTGGCCAGTCGACTTTCTTTTCATGTGTCTCACCAAATGGGCTGTTGGAGGTCCCACCTCACAAATTCTCATCTCATATTTCTATTTGTTAAAAACTTTGACCATTCATGTAAGATCTCCACTGTTCCTTTGACTAAATATATGATACATGCATATATACATATTTTTGTGTGTACACCCCCAATATTTATATTTTATATTTTAAATTAAATGAATTATATATAAATATATATCTATATATTTATATTAAAATTTTGTGTATATATATTTTA
>VXBN01005711.1:655597-745345 GCA_013397395.1 Sinosuthora webbiana | reverse complement strand
TTTAAGAAATCATATTCTGACGCTGTTATGCTTTTGGAAGACTCTTCATTAATCTAACCTTATATTTGCGTATCTTGATAATTAAATCCCTTAGGTTTCCAGAAAACTGCAAAGGTGTTTTTTTGGGATATTTTTTTTGGGGGGAGGNGGTTGTTTGGTTGTTATTGTTCTTTTTAATCACATTTTAGAATTTCATGAGGATTTGTGTCTCTTATTAAATGGACAAAAATTCCAAGGAAAGTGTATTATTCATTACTAAACTCTGCCATGTGTCATTATCTACCTGTTTTTCTTTTGCACAGTAGAAGTCCACAGAGTCTAGTGAGACTCTTGAAGCTTTAAGTCTGCATTGCATGCAATGCTGTCTTCTTTCAATATTTGCAGGAAAATGCCCAGATGTCTCCCCAAACCCAAAGGCAAATTTTCTCACTCACATAAAATTAATGGTAGGAATTTACAGGACATCTCATTTTCTGTGTAGGACAAAACACTTTTGGAAAACTCAGAAATCTGGATATTTTTAGAAGTCCCTTGCAATGTTTATTTAAAGTAAAGCTATAAATCACAATTAAGCATTCTCAGGATTTTGCCTGGACAATCAAAACCTAGAAAATATTAAGTTATTTTGAGCCTCAAAGAGCTGAAATATGGATGCAGAAATAAAATTAACTTCTATAGAGCTTCACTTTTCCTGTTCACTTTTTATGTTCATTTTAAATGAGAAATAATTATCTTCTCATCTTTTAAAATGGATGAAATCATAAATGCTCTGCATTACACTGATGAACAGAAGATTCTGATCTATCAAGCAAGTAGATCCAGTCCTATTTTTAGTTTAAAAGTTTGATCATCTAACAGAATGTGAGTAAATGATAGAGAAAGTATATCAGTCCAGCTGGGCTATGCTGGTTTCCCATTCATTGCTGTATGTAGACTGCATTTTCTCAGGGTACAAGTTCAGCTTCCACGTCTGTGGACAAGAGAATCTTATTTCAGAAATGTCCTGAAGAATTACTCCTAACATGTTACTTCAAAAAGAGAAACTTGTGCTGAAATAGATGACTGTGTAGATTAAACTAAAACAGTGTAGACATAGATACCACTTTAGTCTTAAGTCAATGTTCAGGTTCAGGAACAACTTTCCGCTGAACCTCGTGCTGAACTTAATCTCACCCTGAGGAGCCATGCATCTCATGAGAGAATTGGATGCTTCACAGAAAATATAAATAGAAACCGTTTGGAAAATGCAGTGTTAATTATTTGATCTTGTTTGAAGGAAAAGCATTTTTCTGACATATTGATCCAACTGAGAGCCACTAGCTGGCTGTTAGGAGCTCCCTATTTTTGTATCTTAATGGTTAGCAACAAAAATGAGTATGTGAATCTTATATGTGAAAAGAAAATGTAATTGGAAAATCATACAATGTAAAGTGCCTAGAGAAAGGAATCATTTAGTCAGAAACACTCCTAAATATGCTAATGGTTTTACAAGGAAATGGGTTTGTAGTTTCATGTATAAAATATCTTTTTTTCCTGGTTATTTTAATGAACTCTTTAATATGCCTTAAAGCTCACTCTCAATTTGACCAAGTTTTCTTCACTATATGTAGTTGTCCTGTAAAAATAGTGTTGAGAGGGTTTTTTAATATGTCTGGTTTAAATTCTCATCTCTAAAAATCTTCTTTTTAGTTCAGATAGTTGACCTTTAGGATGGCATTTTTCTTTCATTCTGTATTAAGACGAGATAATGCATTCCAAATAAAATCAATAAATCACAGAAAGAGTTGCACAGTAAGACTGCTCAAGTATTTTTATTTAGTTCTGAGATGTGTAGATAAACAATCTGTAAGTTTGGAGAAAGGCAACTATATTAAGTACTACTTTTGTGCTAGGGAGATGGAGGTCATTCCATAAAATTTCCTTTTTGCATTCATCCTTAGTTGAAGGATGACTGACAGTCCTTAGCTGCTGTTACAGAATGTGAAGTTTCTATTCTCTAAAGTGCTTTAAAGACAGTGCGAGCAGCACCTTTTTCAATATGTGCCTGTTCAAATTCAAGAAATCAGTGGTAACATTTTTGCATTTGAAAGTAGCACAGCTGCCGTTCTGGTGTTGTGGTTGAAAGATGACGAAAGGTGTACAGTAGGAATAGATCAATGACTCATATTTTTTATAGATGAGCTTCACTGTTTTCTTTCCTCTGACTAATCCACTTGGTGCCATTCTTGGCTTTTTTTTTTTTTTTTTCCTCAGTAAGCCTTCTTACCATTTTATTAACAAAATCTATCCTTTCCTCCTCTCTGTTCATGTCTTTGTGAGCAATTTGTCCCTTCTTTCTTTGTATCTAAAATGTGAATACTTGATACATCATCTTCGACACTTATCTCTCTCTGCTCAGCTTTGGGGGTTTTGCCTTCATGTCTTGCAGAATCAAATTCAAACCCTTTGCCACATTTTTAACAATGGGTCTTGCCTCACATATTTAAACTAATAACTGCCTCTTGTCCTTTATCTCCCTTGCTTCACATTACTGGCTTGTTTTTCATTGCTACTCTTCTTATTTCCTGTGACATGAATTGTAGTTCTGTTATATCCTCTTATTACAAACTCTTTCTAAAAAATTCCTTTGAGAAAATTCCTTATTCCTTTTGTATCCAAAACTTCCAGTTCTTATATATCTGCAGCAATGGCCTCTGAAAGCCTGTAGAGGATAATATTCCTTAGAAGCAATGGTATTGATAAATTAGCATGGAAAAATAAAGAGTAAGTGATGTGACACAAGACTGACTGGACTAGTTACATGGGTTCACATTCTTTGACCTGGCTTTGGCTATTTTCCCTGACCTGCTACATTAGTTTTACAGTTTCAGTTGTTTTAGGTGGAATGGTTTACAAAACATAGAACATCAGCTGCCAAAAAAATGACAGAGAGAAATGACTAATGTCCTTTTTTTAGTAGGGAGGTTTGCTTTCTCTTTTTTTTTCTTTTCACTTTACTGCCTCAGGCATGAATAATTCTATTCTATATTAAATGAATATGTAGTAGGTCTCCAGATTTTCATCACTAATGAAGACTAAGAGTAAAAAGCCCTGATCTGAAACAAAGCCTAAATGATCCTCCCTACGAAAAGAGATATTAAAGGAAACAGGAGAAATCTAATAAATGAAGTCCCTCCCATATTCACCCTTGAAATGATTGGTCTTAGATATGGTGTGCTGTGCAAAGCATCAGTATTCATGCCAGAGTAAACTGAATTAATAGTGCTGAAAAGTGAATTATTTCAGAGCGCAGATTTTGGTTTTTTTCTGCTGCAGTCTTCTTAAAAGGGAAAATGAAAATGTATGAACATTCTGCCATGAATTATTTTATTATTTCTAGTATTTAACTTCACTAGGCCACCATTGTGCACATCATTTCTGATGGATAAGATATTCTTGCAGCAGCTGTAACCCATTATAGTTAAACCTTTTCTACTTTTGATGCATAAATTATTAGAAACATTTAGATGGTGGAACAACTTCTTTAGCCATCATTTCCCTTTCTGGTATATTGCACTAAAAAGCCTCTATACATACAATAAAATAAAATTGTGTGGAGGGAAAATACAGTTGGGATGAAATTGCTGATAGGATTCTTTTGAGTTTTGACAGTGGTCGTTTCTTGGAGAGTGGTGGTAAAAGGCAGTTTATGAAGTAAAAGTTCTGTTTTCAATTTGCTTGAAAAGAAGTTCATCTATTAAATATTAAAATAAAAAAAATTATTCTAGAGAGTATCAAATCTGAGATTTTACTTTTTTGGGGAATTGTAAATATTGCTGTTAGTTTCAACATTGAAAATTCAGTTATAAAAGCAAATTGTTAAACAAACACCAAAATTTCCAACTGAAACATTTGTGTGGCTATGCTTCATAATTAAGCCGAATTTTTAATGAACTTTATTCCACTGCTTTCAATGGGATCACTTTTAGAAAGCACAGAAATAATTTAGTAAGTGGGGAGACTCTGTGGCAAGATAGGACACCAACCTAAACTTGAGACAAACAGCGAACATGGAACACCTGGGATGCATCACCTAATAGATGCTCCAACAGCTCAAGGGAATGCACAAATTAATATTCTGTGATTGGTATATGCAGTGCAGATCCCTAGGCTATGAATATGGTGAATTTGTACTGGGGTGGTTCCCTGCTTTCTTGTTTGTACTCTTTTTTTTCCCTTGGATGTCAAATTGTTCTTAGGACAGAAACAAAACAAGTAGGGCTATCCAGCTCACTTTCCATTAGAAATACCTCTAGAAGACTGGTAGAAAGGAAAAAAATCAGTATTACCACTTCAGCTCTTTGACCATCTCATCCAGAAAAATCTTCTGTATTCTTTTCCACTGTTGTTTGTCCTTATTTCCCTTTCCTGTTTAATGGACAGCTTTAAGCATAAATCTGACTGAGTCCTGTCCTGAAGCTCAAAACCTCCAGCTTCTCAGACACTGAAATATCAACCACAAGGGCAAGTGAGTCCTCTAAAAACAGGCATTAATATGATTTCAGGTAGAAATAAATGTGACTTTTCCCCTTTTGTATACAACAGATTCTGCTTGCCATAGCCTTGTCATTACTCAAAAAACCAGTCAGATTTCATGATCTGTTAAAGAAACTGCTTCAGCAAACACTAGAAACTCCTTTAGAATGAATTTTTTTATCTCAGCTGAGATTCCATTTCTAAGATTTTTGTCCAAAGTGTCCACAGATATTTCCATAGCCTTCAAAGTATTTAAAGCAGAACAAGACATTTGAAATAACCGGGATTTTTTACTACTATCATTTTTATGTTCCATCTTTCATGATAATAAAAAGTCCTTTCTTTGAAATGGTTAGCAGAGGAAAATTGGATTTTACTGTGGTCTTTGGCACCGTGCATTTATAGGTGATAAAAACAAATGCACTGTTGGAGGAAAGGAGCAAAAGTGATGGACAAAAAGGAGATGGTATCTCCTCTGGGAATTTTCATGTATAAGCTGGAAAATTAGATCCTGTAGTCTAAAAGTGGGCTTTCCTCTTGCAGATCAGCTACTCTGTACAATGGATGCATTCTGCCATCTAGATATATTCCACTGAACTTTTGATAATCTCCAGGGCATTTCTGATGCTCCATTCAGTTTAAAAATGATAGATGCATTATGATGCTCCTTTTACCCTGCTTTACATTTATATGCAATTGAATGGTGAAAAAATAGTTCAAAGAAACACAGTTTTGAAGACAAGAGTGCACCAGAATCATTGAAATGCATGCAAGAGCGTATGCCTGTATACTCTACTAATGCCTTCCAAAGCACTCCATAAATTAATAAATTTTAATAATTGATGGTGTAATCTTGAGTAAAGCAGCCACTGTTTTTTGAAGCCAGAGTATGACCAGTATGAAATACCACCATCAGGTCCAATTAAGAAACACAAGCAATTCAATGCTGTTGAAAGATTATGTTGTATACAATTTTTCATAGTGACATTTTAAGTATTATTCAGAGAAGAGGTAATTAGGAATTCATGCTATTGGTGAGAAAGATTGACCATATGTTATTGAAAGTTGCTAATATAGATCATTTCTCTTTACACTGTGTCTTTAAGTATAGTATTTTAGAGCGCACACTGTCCATAGACACCCTTATTCTCTCTGCCTTGAAGGGAGATTGAATCATTTTGTTTGGTCATATATCTAAATGAGTAAGACAAAATCACTGGCCTCCATAAAAAGACCTATTTCTCTGGATAAAGACAAATAATAATGGAAAGAGTCAAAAAGATACCTGCCTGAATTGTCTGAATATTTGTTTGAACCAGAAACGCTGTTTAACAATCGAAGAGTTTTGTTCAGTGATGAATATTTCTCTGCAAGCTAGTTATTTTTATGGTCAATGTAAGCTCACTGACTCTATGACTACAAACTATGAGGATCTTCCTTTAAAATGTTGTGAATGTTTTTACTTATGCCTGTCTATTTTTTAAAAGCAAATTTCTGATTTTTATTTTTCATATAAAGACATGAATCTGTGAGAGAAAAATTTTGGAAGGTTATTGGTGATGTCAAAGGTTGAATGAAAGAAATTGTTCTCTCTCTTCTGGTTGTCACTACTTTGCCTGGTATAGTTGTAAAGAAAAATATATGAGAGATTCTTGGATCCTTAATCCTTGGATCTATAAATGATAAGATGTCTTAATGTTTTTGAGTTCTTGATTTTATAGGATTAGCACATTAAATTTAATGCTAAGTATTACTCTAGGACTTATATTTTTCACAATTTATGGTTCACCTTAAAATTAGTCTATATTTAAATACAATGTATATACACATGGTGTAGAATAACTAGGGTAAAAGATTTCTTTTTCATTAAAAATGCAGCTCAGCAGATCTGTGATAAATGGTGACATTATGTATATGCCAATCCCTTCTGGAAAATTGGAGTGATTCTAGACTATGCCAAGAATTTGACATGCCACCCTAAATGTTTAATCAGGGATGCTGTGACATTCAATACTGCTTGTATAAATGTGTCAGTCTAATTTTTATTAAACCTCTTCAAAATGAAACATTTCTGGAAGAAAGAAAAATCATGAGTGAACCAAACTAATGCTATTAATGTTTCTCACTGGATATGATATAAATAATGTAAAGTTAACTATGATCCTCACTACACTGAGCACAAACTTACCTAGTAAAAGTTTTGAATTAAAATAGAACTCAGAGGAGTGCTGTGTCAAATTAATGATCGTGAAGCAAGGCTCACAGAGCATTAGTAGTCAGCTTCAGCCTTGGGTGAGTCCAGGGAGTAGATGCCATTCAGGAATCTGAACGAAATTTCTATGTTAAACATCTGTCCTTCAAAAACCAGAAGAGCCAAACGGGACTTTCCTGTGGCTTCTTCATTGCATGACTCTACTCTGGCCATGGAAAATACATACTAGATTTTGGATAAGGGACAGGGAAGCCAATAAAGAAGAATCCTTCTTAAACTGTTGCTGCTGCAGATTAAGAGGGCTATATTAGCTAGTACTTCTAATTCTGACAAGTTTTGCTTGAAAATGAAATTATCTTTCCTTTTTACATAGAATCTGAGGCTTTTTAAAGTGAGAAGACGCATAATTAAGAAGAACTTAGCAGAATTTAGGTTTATGGGTATGAGTTAAATTTCCCAATACAGAATGTATTTTTTAATTAATATTTGTATTTCAATATGATGCTCCTAGTGGTGTTTCTTTAGACTGTCTCTTATATACATTTATTTGCTTTCCATCCCTGTTCTGGTATTGAAATAGAAAAGTAATGAGATTCTATTCAGCCATCAATAAGTGATAAATGTTTTACCAATGCCAGGTCATCCAGGCTTTAATTCCCAGTGCTTGTGAGAAGGTAATGGACCCCATCCTAATTTACATATTGATTTTTGGTATGTTCTGACAGGGGACACAGGGACATGCTTGGTTGGGATGTTGTTCGTTAAGCACAGAACAGAAAAATGCTCCACAGGATGGACAAGGTAGAGGCATATGCACAGAGGAAGCATGAGGCTAGGAGACAGTGCTGGTCAGTGTAATCTTCTGCAATTTTACAGAAAGTGTGATATTGAAGAATAAAAACACATTGTGAGAGACACTTAAAATATTAATGAAATAGAGGATGAGTTTTCTCTTTTTATATAGCTAAAGCTTCCAGTCAAGTTGAAAGGAAAGAGGAACATTTTCTTACGCTGTTTCTCGCAATGTTTCCCACAAGGAGTTGTACCGTATTCATTTTTGACAAAATAATGAAGTAAGACTCATAACACCTTAACCAGCTCTGGATTCTAAAGCCATTTACTCTTATTTAATCAACCCAAAACTGCAGAATTGTGGTATTTGTCAGCACTCTTTCCCACCTGGAAAGTGGGTTCAGTCAGAATCCCCAGGATCCTTTCTCAATGATGAATAATTAGATGTGTCTAATGGAAACAAGTATTGTTGTTCTATATTTTCTTTGGTGTAATGCTGTGGACCAGGATATGTACTGCAGCACTTCTACCCAGATCTAATATCCACCTCTGCTGCTGGGTGGGAAGAAAAGGTACATCCCAGGATTATATTCAAAAGTACAGATTATGTTTAAAAAGAGATATCAGGTAATCCAGAGCTTTCATGGTTCCTGTAGATTCAAGTTTTTTTAAAAAAAAATTGGTACTTACCTGTTACTACAGAGTTTTTATGATTTAAGGTAAAGAAAATTCCTATTTAACTTCCTACAGTCATGTCAGGAAGAATTATGTGATAGACATACTCTCTGGAATATTTTATATAGAAACACCAAATATTTCCATCATATAGAGAAAAAAAAAAATCAATAGGGAAGAGGATTTGGTGTTCCTAAGAGAGAAAAAAATATTCATGGTTGATCTTGTATAAGATCTAGTAAGATGCTAACTTTCTTATCTGGTAGTTAGATCTTTCATCTTATCTACTCAGCCATCATTCTTTTAATGTACCCAGTCATCATTCATCTATCACCAGCAAGAAGTTGGTATATCCAGCAATGAACTGAAATGCAGGATTAAAGCAAAAGGAGAGCAATGAAATATGGAAAATGTAATCTAATCTTTCTTACTGTTTCAAAACCCCTCTTGCCATGTCACTGAAGTCCTACACTTAGTCACAAATGTATTCACATTCTCTCTGCTTGAGATGTCTGTAAATTATACTGTGTCAGCTCGAGAAAATAGCAGCCTGCCCATTTGTTCTTCCCTGCCCCCCCATCCAAAACCACCTCCCAGTCACCCTGACAGATGGTAAATTCATGACCTTCAATGTAATTCATGATTAGACGAAGGATGAGGGTGCTTTAACATAGCTACTGAGGGCAATATACTGTTAAATGTTGCTGGGGAAACTGGAACAAAATATTGTTTGTCAAGATACTTCTTTTTCCCCTTACAGCACTTTTAAATTTATGTTTGTCTGTGTTTATGTGTAGTTACAAAATTTTGAATCTTACAAGTGTCTCCAGCCTAAGCTGAAGAGGAAGTCCCACAACTAATGTGGCTTCTTTGGGGAAGAGTGGAGAGGATTGACTATGGACAAAATAGCATTGATTTAGTATCCAAGGCTATCTTGTTTACTCCACTTGAAATATTTAAGTTGCATTACCAGTATGCTCCATTTGGGTGTTACTTGGAGTTTGATGACAAGTTGGGAAGATAAAGGAAAAACTTGCAGGCTGACATGAAACCATTTGTTCGCTGTCTGAAGGCAGTTACCTCCCAGGCCTTAAACACGGAGGGAAAAAAAATTCTAGACTCAAAAAAAATCCCTCACTGAAAATGTGAGGAATAGGCTTACAAATAGGATTTCTGGAAAGAGCCCCATGTGAAATCAGAAAAAAATACAGAGAGAAGTGTTTGATATTAAAACTCCCTATGATTTGATCATGTTTGATCAAATGTTCAGCAACTCAGGAAAAGTAGCACTTAGATTTTCTATATTATGGAACACAATGAAAAACAGGAATATAAAATATATAAATGACTGGGGAAAAATGATCTTTTACTGTAGTGCACAAAGTAATGTTTGCATTCTAGGATGAAAAAGCTGGAGAGCCCTTTTAATCATGCTAAAAACTGTATGATGATATACCAAGACCACGGTTCCCTAGTTATTGCAGCAGTGTGGTAAAGTCATATTTGGTATCCATATCCCAGCAGTAAAAGTGAGGACAACTTACCCTGGTCTTCTGGAGGCAACCTGAGCATATAGAAAAGGAAAACAGGATGAGAAAAGCTGTATAGTCTTCAGTGTTGCCTAAGGTGCCCTTTATGGCAGAATGATTCCTAGCCTCAGAGTAAAACAACTACTACCTGATCAATGTATCACATAAATTGTTTTACTCTGTTATCTTACACAGCATTGTTTAGTTCATAATTTGCTTTTGAAATGTTTTATTTTACAGCACACTCATAACAGTTACTGCCATAACTTAAATGATGTTTTAATACCAAGAGATCTCATTATAACACTCTGCTTATTCAGTTTTTGCTGATATGCGAAGCAAGATGCCAGCTGTTCTGGTTGCATTACTGGGTTCATGGATTACTAAAAGGAAAATTAATATACTCATTACTCTTTTTTTTTTTTTTTCCTACTGAGTAGCATTTAGAGGCTCTAGTCAGAATTAGTCTCATTATTATAGATGTTGTATAAACATTAAAGATGCCCTTGCATGGTAAATACAGCATGTTGTTATTGTTTAGTTTAATGCTGAAACAAGCTGAGCTTTGTTTACAGTTTCAGAAAGAGAGTTCTTGTTTAAATGTTGTTCATATTTAACTATACATTAAATTCAGTTATCCAAAACCTGCAAAAAGACTAAAAAATGGTATGTCTTAGATCTAAGATTACACAGAAAACTGTGTAAGATGTACTTCAACAATTTTGTACTGACAGCCTAAATATTGTATTGCATACTGATCTGGGGGTGGAGAAATTGAAGTAAAACAAATTGTTTTCCATCAGAAAACAACACTGAATATAGTAGCACTATTTTATTTACAGTGTAGGTGCTTATTTAATAAATTTATTGGTAGCAACCTAAAGAAAATTGAACCAAGCTGAAAAAATATAGCATTTCATCACATACTGAAAGAAGAATGTGTGCAAATATGTTGCAATTTATTGAAATGTACTGTATTTTGATATACATTTCATACTGCAGGGAAGAAAATTTATCTTTATTTCATATGTTATTATCATATGTGTCAAATAGAACTTTCATTTGTCATATTTCAAAAAAAATATAGGCTCATTTCAGGAAGGCAGTTATCACTCTGTATGTATGTTTGCCATATTTATTTTAAAGTCTTAACCATCACCTCAACTTGATTTTTCTTGGAAAGATAGAAAGAAATGACCATCTTTCTCACTATTTAATAGAGAAAACTCATGAGAAAATTGGTAAGATCTCTAAAGATTTTTGTAGCATTAGCTCATCTGGAGTGTGATATCAAGAAAAAAGGGGTGCAGGGCAGTTTTGCCATGGTGTTCTAGCAAACATGTGGAATGAGCCCGTTCTTGGAATCAGCAACCTCCTCATGTAAAGAAGAGGCTGTAAAAAACACTGTCAGTGATTTGAAGTAATTGAAACATTTTTAGCTCTGCTTCTTAAAAACCATTTTTACATCAGTAAATCATGCCAAAATGTCTGAATTCTTTGCAAAAGGGAAGTTTCAAAATTTTGCCAAATTTTTCATACTTCTTATGCTATCATTAAGTGACAAACCTTAAATAGCAAATAACTCACTTTGATTATACTAAAAAAGAAAGATAATCAGCTCTCTTTCTGTTCATTTATTGGCTACAAGAAGAGAAGCTTCGAATTCATTAGCCTGGGATTGGAAAGGTCTCTGAGGATCTAGTAACAAGTCAAGTAAGTGACAGATTTTTTCCAGGCTTTTTTTTGTAAGAATCCTTGCTTTTGAGAGAAAAAAATATTGTTCCAGATTCTTTGATGGCTACCTTATTTTGTAAGTATTTGAAAGAAAAAGTTTAAAAATGAAGATGAGAAAATAGATTACATGTTACTATTTCTCATTTTGCTTTCAGCTGAATATTTTCATTAAAAAATTATTTTAAAATGCACTAAACTTTGCAATTATATTGTTGCAAAAACATTATTTCATATAGGAATATCCATTAGCAATGATGACTTGGAAAAAAAGTGCAACTCATTTATATAAATTGATAGCTCAGAGGAACCCCAGAACTATAAAATAAATACCCATAGCATTACAAGAGATAAATGCAGCTTCTGCAGAAATCATTTTCAAAGTTTAATTAGAAATTTTTATTTCTGACAGAAATCAGCAAATTAGCAAATGTAATAAAATATCCAGACTAAAACTTAGACTTTTTCCGTTACCCTTTGAGCCATGCCTTAAATGGGAATGGAACACATACAAGGTATTTTTTAATATTATGGACAGAGAAGAATTTTCAGTGTAGCAATCTTTGCATATTGATGTGTTGTCTATGGTTTAGCAGGATGTACAACATGTAACATGTTAGGTCACTGCAGTGTGTCCCAGAACCAACCCATCACTTTTAGCAACAATCTGTGGCAAAAGTAGCTGGGTATGGCCAGTATGGTGCACAGAAAGTAATTTCTGTATTCAGTTTTTTGACATTTTCACATCCTTTAACACTTTGTCAACAAAAATGCCAACTATTTTTGTTATATAAGATAAGAGAAATGCCAATAATTCAGTTGCAGAAGATTCATTCATATCCAAAAAAAATAATGTCATTTAGCAATGCCAGAGATTGAAGCTCAGTATAGAGGATAAAAATCCAACAATATGTTTGCCTGTATCAGGCAACCTCACAGGCCAATTATTTTGTCAAAGGTTATACATGTGATAATGTATATGGGCATGTCTCAATTTTCATAATTATGACACAACTCTCAAAATGTATAGTGGATGTTTCAGTTGTAGAAAAATTCTATTTTGGGAGCCTTGTGGTAAATCCTGCTATATCTCACTGTAACAAGATTTGGGGTTTTTACAAAGATTAATTTTATGCAACACACAGATTAGTCAGAGCTTAAAGGGTGAATAAATTAGACCCATGTTACACTTTAATGCAATGTGATTGCTGATTGACAAGTATTGCAATATGTAAACATTCAATTCTCAGCCGCCAGTTAAGATCCAATTAGTGAGAGATGCTTCTGCCCAAAATAAGGAGCAAACAAGACCATATGCCAGTCAGTAGTATGAGTTTATTTAACAGTAAATGTGAGCTAGAGAGAAGGAAATCGAAAAGAAAGGAATAGAAGAAAGAGAAAGAAATAAAAGAGGGACAAGGAGAGAGAGAGGAAGGAGGGAAAGGGAGGGAGGGCAGTGAATAGAGAGGGACACAGAGAGAGAGAAATCAAGCTATCAAGAGATAGTCACCACCAGCGTCCTGTTGGTCCTTCTTCACCCTGGGCTTCTTTGTGGTGGCAGTCCCAGAGTCATTCTTCTGGAGGGTACTGTTTATACAGTACGAGTTCCAGGTATACACAGAGGTGTATTCCCATAACTTGGGGTCATCTTTGATCGGTTATATGCATATGAGCAGTTTGCCACAGTGGGAATTCTTGTCTGGATATGTTAACCAGAGTGTTCTTGCCAGATCTCACTTCTGCCAGGGCTGGAATTAGTGCCCTCCTGTCTCAGATTCCTCCCTTCTGTGCTTATCGCAAGTTGTCACTGTGGGAGCTTATCTTATGTCATGTTCCCTCTGTGGCCTTGACAGTGTTTGAGACAGGTAACTGTGCCCTTTAAGGTCTTACAATCCTTCTGTAACTATTTGTTATTTCCCTGTTTCCTGCTAATGGGTGATTCAGTTGATCCTTACATTCTGACACAACTTCTAATGATAGGAATTGTCTGACAGATGCGCTTGCAACAGGTAATCTTAGAGGCACTTAAATTTGATCTTATCCAGCTAAACACTTCCTGTCTCTACTTATTTCCTGTGTTTCTGAGCTTCAGGGGTTGGAGGGTTTATTGTTTCATGGGGGTTCTTTTGGTTTGGGGTTTGTTTTTGTTTTGTTGGTGTTGTTGTTTTTAATTTGTTTTGGATGGTTGGTTGGGGTTTTTTGAAGCAATAAGAATAGGTTCAGAACAGAAATGGGAATCAGAGTAGTAAACACTCATGTCTTTTATCATATTGTATTCTATCCAAGTGTCTGGTTTGTTTATTAAAACACTTTGTCCTTCCAGGATGCCTATCAGAAATGTTGATGAACTTTATTTTCCCTAAATCTGAGCTGCAAGGTACTAATTTTCCACTCTGTTCACCTGATTCAAACTCCAACAAGTGTATAGCAAGGCTGTACTACAAAAAGTTACGTAGATTATGTTGTATTTCAGCAGGCAAACACAAAACCTGGTAATAGCTTCAGCTGCTCACTGGTGTGGTGATAATATTCTCTGTCCTGTTATGGCTACTTGGATGTTCAAAAGAAAGTTGACTTTTAAGGTTTCTAAAATTATGTCTTTTGTGGCAGACAGGGAAAGGCATGGGCAATCAAAGGGCTGCCATCATTTTTGGCTGAAGACCAAGCAACTTGGAAAAATCCATCAGAATGTTTGAACTCTTCACTCCATCATTTAGAGTGGAACAAGAATGATAGTGCAAATTTTTTTAATAATCAAAATTGTATACCATGGTAGTAGGCTAAAAATATTGCAGATACATTTTAAGTATTCAGAGTTAAAATAACAGATCCTGAGTCTTCTGGCAATGTCTTTGGTGTTGCTATAATTTCAGCATTGCCTGACAGCTGCAATAAAGATGGGTGAGTTATTGCAAATAAGTTGCTTATCATGTTGCTTTGCGCTGGAAGAATATTTACTGAAATTAGTGTCAGTGTTAGTGACAGTGAAACCATTTGGCAAATCTAGCAGGGAATTTAAAAACTAATTGAGAAATAATATCTGTATCTTGCCCTCCTTCTCCCTGTAGTGTATAAACATGAGGACTCATATCAGGTAAGCCTAAATCTCCCATTTAATCTAAAATAAATTTTAATAATTAATCAGATATAGAAGTATTGATATCTCATCTGAATTCCTGATAGCAAGCTGTCCAGAGTTACTATTTTCAGATGAACCTTAAACATATTCTCTTTGACCAGTACTTATTTCCTATTTTCTGTTAGTGGCTTATCAGCCATGAAATACAAAGGTACAGTTCCTTCCATGCTTCTTAAAGATTGTCTGTCCTTATTTTCTTTAGATATCAGAGTACAGTTTGGTCTAAGTGGAGAAAAACACTGCTTGTTTTTGTTGCATCAGGGAAGACCAGTGTAGACTACAATTTTTCCAAGGCTACATACCAAGAACAAAAGATGAAAGCGGGAGTGGGGGGGAGGCAGGAGTAGGAGGGCTGAGGCATTTAAATCACACCATACAAGTGGGAGAGTGATCTGTACTAGGAAGAGCTCACTGGGATGCTGCTGTACACTGGATTATATCAGCCATCGTGGATTACCCAGGCAAGGCAAAGAAATTCCCTTTACCTGTGCTTTTGAGTGTGTCTATCCAATTCTCTGTCCAAGTTTTATGTCATATCAGGACAGAAATTAAAGCTCTAAATTATAGTAAGATTAAGCTTGTATTTTGGAAGGGAGGGTATTTTTTATTATAATTTTTTTTGTGCATTTCAGGTTTTTTTCATTACAAAATTACCTAATTAAAAAGTGTTTGATTATATTAATGTCAGGTGTTCAGTATCAGATTTCTTGCTTTTCAGAATACCTTAAAAAGTATATAAAATATTTAAATAAATCCTGATGAACACAATTCTAGGCAAATTTGGTTAAAATGTAAAGTCCATGCATTTGCTTCTACATTTCAAACCTTAATAGTACAAGCAGTTTCCTTTTAGCATTCATTCTGGATTTATTTACAATCTGCTGAAAACAGAAAAAAAACCAACAAACCCTTAGTGTGAGTTGCCTTATCTTAAACAGTGGACAATGGAGCCAACATGTAAAACCATATATTAACATGTCAGTCAGAGTATTATTGTACTTCCCCAAAATAATAGGTCTACTTCAAACAAGACTGTGATTTTGACAGAATCACAAAAACTCTCTTTGTAAGTCAATAAAGAAGACATCTAGGAAGTGTACATCTAAGTTTATTTGAAGCTCAGAGATTTTACCTTTTATAAAGTCAAATTACCTGCTTCCAGCACTAAAACAGTGTTTTGTAGTGACAAAAGGAACTGATCACTGGTGTACAACAGCCTGACTTAACCACAGACTTCACTGGAAGTGTACAGGAGAGATTTTGTAAATGTGGCATTAAGAATAACTGGTGGTTGTCTTGTTTTGGTGTGAGCAAGAAAATAAATTCAAGTAAATGTAAAAGATGGTTCCTAGATGGCAGGTCTGATTATATTTGTGTCTAACACTAATAATTATACTTCTGAGAAAATTAAGGAACTGTAAATGCTATTGATTTCAAAATTTAGTTGAAGCTATAAAAACCATGGGGTTTGTCACATACAGAGGTGACTTGAAAGATGTCATGCAGTGGAAGTCAATGTTGAAGCTGAAGATGCAGAAGGCAGAGCAAAAACATGAATGACAACTGTCAAGTGTTCAAGAAGTTATCAGATGGTGGCATGACATCTGGTAATGTGATTCATAGAATCACAGAATGATTAAGTTGGAAGAGACCTTTAAGATCATCCAGCCCAACCTGTGCCTTAACACCTCATCTAAACCATGGCACTGAGTGCCACATCCAGCCTTTTTCTAAACACATCCACGGATGGTGACTCCACCACTTCCCCAGGCAGACAATTCTGGTACTTTACCACCCTTTCTGCAAAAAACTTTTTCCTAATATCCAACCTATATTTCCCTTGGCACATCATTAAGACTCTGTCCTCTCATTCTGTCAGTTGCAGCCCGGAGAAAGAGACCAACCCCCACCTGACTACAACCACCTTTCAGGAAGTTTAATTTTAAATACCTGTTTTGTGCTGAATGTAAGATCTGGAACAGTAAAGCAAAGGATGAGGTTTCTGATTCCAGGATACTTGAGAGTCAAACTTTCATTGACTTGAGTTGAGCCAGGACAACACCCAGCAGGTAGTTTTGCAAATAGAGCACAAAACATAGGCACTATATATTCTAAGACCTCTCTCAGTACATTTGAACCTCTTGGTTTTCTTTTCTACTGACCATGTCACAGAATTCCTGCTCATCTTCTTTATATCATATTTGCCAGACCATCTTAGGGAAAAAAAGGCAAAATATATAGAAATTTTTTTAACACACTATCAAATAAACATCTGAATCAGAGTGAAAGTATTTTGCAGATGATTAAACACACTAAATTTGTCAATGCAAAATTCTACGTCTTGTTCTGTTAGCTTTGTGGGGGATTTACCTACTGAATCCAAGTGCTTACACAACTGTGCTAAGAAATTTCAAACACAGCCTTCAGCGTCACTTTATTGGAAGAGGCAAAGACCTGTCAGAAACTGCTAACTTGGCACACACTGAAATCTCCAACTGTCTTCAAACAAGGGCAGGATTTCTCTTTGGAAGAGGTATGTCCATTAGTGATGAATGCTGTAATGGATTTTTTTGTATGAGCAAATGGACACTTGGCGTATATAATTGTATTTCCCTAGTATCATTTACCTAAGTTCAAAATGTGTAATTAATTTAGTGTTTTATAAATTGTTGTTTTGAAGCAGTGCCAGAAATTAGAACAAAAATTGGAATTAGCATAATATTATTTTTAATATGGAGTGCACATATAAATGGAAGGAACCAAATCAGGACATAATTCAAACTCATTATAAATAGCAGCTTAACACTGAAATGTGCTGATATGAAAAAAAATTAAGTACAGGATTAATTATAGAGGAAAATAAAGTGAGCACATGCAGTAAGCTAATTAGATGTGAACTTGTGCATAGAAAAAAAAAAAGTTTACCCTGTCCAGAGACAGATTTAAGATCTACTTATAATTCAAAAAACCTTGTTAATGGTACTAAAGGACATTAAAAGTTCCTGCAAAATATTTCTTCAAATGATAGGATTCAAAATACAGGAAATTGCATGTGCTTTCCATTTCACTTTAGAACCATGTGCTTCAGCAGTTATTAGATATAAAAGCTATATGAAGCTGTATCTTCTCAATGGCGCTGGCCTCATAATATTTCTGCTCTATGCTAGTTTTCCTGTAACAGATTGGATTTGGTAATGAAACCCTTCCAGGTTATTTTTGAGCACTGATGCCTCTTGCACCAAATGGAAATTAACTTTTTACATGATCAAATGTCATCAGGGCAACAAATTATTGTGACAAATATTCACCTGTTCTGCTTCAAGTGTTCACCCTTGGAGACTTTTGGTGTGTAATTTATGGGAAATCCAACTTTAAATGAAAAGGAGATGTAGAATTATACCAAAGGTTGGGTGTCAAGTAGTACACATCCAGTAAGAGAGCTTGTTGCCAGGGTAATGGGGAAAATACAGTAAGATAAATGAAATGTTTCAAAGTTTTCAAAAGGCATGTAGCTGTTGGCTTTCTTGTTAGACCAGTGCTTGCTTTAGCAAATTATTGAAATTTTCCACAGTCCAAAGATGCTCATCCCTTCAACACTGTGTGCAAAGCATTCATCAATGCAATCCCAAACTCACCGCTCTAAGCTGGATCTCGAAGAGATTTCAAAGCATTAAATAGAGGGAGAGTCCAAGGGTCGTGGCCTTATCTCTGATCTCTTGTTTGAGCAAGAGGGTGGCAAAGGCTATTCCCATAAGTACACGGAGCCAGTTATCTGTACGGAGAGAGATGAGAAATGAGAAATGGTCTCTAAGCACAGAAACAACAGTTGTCCCTGAGCTATTTTGTTTCAAAAAGGATTGATTTTTTTTTCCTCACCCATCTGTGTACTTTATATACATATATGTGTTTCAGGAACAGATGAGAACCGTGTGAAATGGGGTAATTTTTTTTTCCTTCCTTCCTTTTTATGTTTTATCCTTAAGGCAGTCTTCCGTCCTTCCTTCCGTCCATCCGTCCGTCCTTCCGTCTGTCCGTCCTTCCGTCTGTCCGTCCTTCCTTCCTTCTGTCCATCCTTCCTGTCCGTCCTTCTGCCCTTTTTCTGTTTGCATTCAACTTCGGGCCAAAGCCAAGACCCACTGATTAGATGGAGTGTTTTTGTGGGTTTCAGAGACCATTTTTAAAAAGTCCTTAAGACAGCACCACTTACAGAGAGTGTTCTGGATTCTTTATGCTGTTACATGATGGTAAATTTTGTAATCTACTGCTGCATAGGGTGCTAATAAATGCCTTTCTAAGAGATGAATACTTTTATTCCTAAAATGTGGATTACTGTAAGTGATTCAGAAATCCTAATGAATAATTATGTATAAGGAAGTAATTTTGAAAATGAGCCTTTGGAGTGCATGAAAACAAAAAGAAATGCAGTTTGCTTAGGAGGTGCTGATGAGATCAAAGAAGTCCAACAGAAAATGGAACTCTTGGACTTGACAGGAATAATTTTGTTAAGTGTGAGCAGATATGACTCTCAAAAAGAGTAAGCATCCAAATAAGAGGCATTTAATCTTACAATAAAACAGTGCTTGAAGCATTTGCAAACATTCATCACGATCTTTCAGAACGGGAAAGGAGTATTTTAAGCTAGATTGTCACTATCCTTTCTGGCAGAATTCAGCTTATGAATACAAATGGCCTCTCTACCTGGTTTGCTAATAGTAACAGGTTAGAGGATGCCTTTGCACCCACTGCTGGCTTAAAAAGAGCACAGCTGCTGTAGAGGTTACAGGCTGCTTCTGGGTATGATGTTTCTTGTGGCAACAGTTAAATTTAAAAGTGACTGATGTAATTTCCTGCAGCTCAGATCTGCATTCTTGTACCTCTCTTCTCTGGGTTTACCTGTTCTTCTTGGGAATTAATTTATTTTCAGAGCTCAGTCATATCCTTTTACTCTTGGGTATATTCAGCAAGCCTCCTACTTCACTTTTACTTGAAGTAAGAACTTTCTTCAATATTTCAGGAGTTCTACAGTGTTTCTACTGCCCTGTTAAACTTCAGATACTGGGGAAGTTGGCCTTTATATTTTGGGTGGGGTGTTTTTTGGTAAAAATGTAAGCCTTCCTTTTCTGTATTATTTTTTGAAAATTTCCCCAGACTGTCTGAGAAAAATCTTCCAAAGAGCTTCAGGTTTCTTACTTTTCTTTTCAACTCTACATAACACAAAAGTTTCTGTCTCAGCCTTTTTTTTTCCCCTCTGTGGAAATAACACCTTAAGAAATACTGTCTTTCTTTTTGCTTGCCATGTAGTTGTCTTAAATGTTCTTTCATTTGAAGTATACAGGTAAAGCTGAGTCTAATAGAAATGTCAGTTTTTTCATTTGCTTTCAGGTAAGACTGGATTATCCCATATTGTCTTGCATTAATATTTGAACAATAAAAGATGATGCTGCCTACACATTGTACACTGTGTGCTAAGATGGATGCCTAAGGATTTGGTGTGCCTGATGTGCAAACCTTTCTGGGATCCTCATGCACATCGCATACTTTCTCCTGTCCCCCAGTTCAGAAAGCATTCTAGGAAACTTCACATATTATGTACTCAGCAATGCTGCAGCAGTGTGATTAGACTGTGATTCCTGTGTTGGTAAAAGTGATAGTTTAATTGCTGATTTTAATTCAGAAATTACACAGAAAAGAATTGTACCAGTTGTTTTAGACTGTGAAATTAAGAGAGGAGCATTTGAACTGCCAACTACCAAAATAAAAATGGTTCACAATGGTTCACTGTTGCTTTACTGAAAAGAGCGAGCTATCAATTTCAAAATATTTCTATGCTGACACCTGTGTACATAAACTCTCACTTATAATATTGCCAATGAGAATCAGTGCATAGACACAGATAGTTATCTCATATTACCTTCATCAGGAGAGAGATTTTGGCAGGTGAGTACACCTAAAATATTCTGTGGTAAACACCTGCTTTTATGAAAAGTGATCTGTTCCATAATGTTTAAGTTGTTATTATTAGTCATGTCACTTTCTTGGTTGGTTGGTGATCAGCTGCCAAAGATTGAAGTGACATATATTCATCTGTGGGAGGTCAGGGGAGTCAGTTTGGATGAACAGGATATTCTGCTTTTCTTCCATTGCTTTGAATCAGGAAAGCAATGACAGTAAGACAAAGCTCAGAAAATGCTTCTGGTGGTCAGACAACCATTTTATCCAGAAAGGGCAGTGAGTGATGTGTGCACCTGCAGTAGAATCCAAGTTCATGCAGCTCCTGACAAAAGGAACTCCAGAGCCTGACAAGTTGCTGTCTGCCTAGAGTTATGAAACACATTTTCAGTACTTGATGTAGGTCTTTAGTCCTAGATGTCATAGCTTTGTGCTCTGTGAACCCATAATGGGTTTAACTTCCCTCTGTGATTCCTCCTAACTGTGTCTGGTTATGCTGCAGACCTTGCTGTCATGTCTCTTTTCAGTGTTTTCAGACATCCAAGCTGATGACACCTAGGTAGCCACAACTCCAACTTGCTCAGAATTTGTCTGGGAGCCCCATTATTGGTAATGCTTTGTATATGTTCAATATTCTGAAAATGGTGAAGAAAGTCATGGTTTCAGTACTCTGAGGAAGTGGGATAAAGTTAACAGGTAGAGATGAAGTACTGGAAATTCTGGAGTTTTCATGTAAGTATTCAACACATTTTGGATCACAAATTATTAGTTAATAATGAAATTATTTGACTATTCAGTTGAAGTAAAAGTTTTTAAATACCACAATATTTCTAAAATACTAAACAAGTAAAGAATTTTATTCAGACATCAGAATTTTTGAGAAAGGAAAACAATTTTCAGTGCAGACACTTTGGAAAACATAGTAAAAAAAAAATAAATCATATTATCAGTTAAAAAAAGAAACAATTCTAAAGGAACATTTTATCTTTCCTTATGTATACACAAAGAAAGAACCCATACTGCTTTAATCTGGGGTGGGATTGGTTTCAGTTGGCTCCAGTGATAGATCAGGATGCAATTATTTGTGACAGATATGAATTTGTTGTAGGTATTTTGTATAAAAACACAGAGAAGTGACAAGAAACCTAATAGGTATTTTGGAGCACAGTGGAAGTTTAATCTTGCTTTGAACCACATTTATTTCCGTAGGAGTGTACTGCACTCAGCCCTGAATGAGATTTAGTTATTTTGTGCACAGATTATGATATCACCACAATAAGCATGACAAATGCTCTAATTTGAGCAGGAATCCTGTCTGAATGTTAAAGATCCCCTTCCAGGCATTGCCTCTGGATTTCTAATTTCCTAACCATATTAATTATGAAAAATAGATGAGATATCAGCAAGTCCATATTTTAATAAAGAACAGGAAAAACATCCAATTAAAATTCTCTGGGAGAAAGAATTTTTACCGATAAACACTCAGACACATGCACATGTGCATCCACACATACTTTTTCTCGGTTCCAAAAATTTTATCTGTTTTGTGTCTCTCTCCAATAAAAACTCTTTGTCAGGTGCTCATAAAAGTATTTACTATGCCATCTCTGTAGACCAAGCAGACTAGTCTGAAAAATTGACTGCAGTGTAACATGGTGAAATGTAGAGAAAATTTCTGATAGAAAATTTTTTTTTTTCACAAGATATGCAGGTTTTTCGTCAGGTCTCAAATGTATATAACCTGGTCTTCTTCCAGATCAAGAATGATGATCACTCATAAAGCCTTACAGAGCAATGAGAAGAGGAGGTAACATAAAGAAAATAGAAATATATTTTGCATTTTGATTAAGTTTATTTGTGAAGCATTATATATGACATTAAAGGACTTGTTAAAGTTCTCAAAGGCATCATAAGGAATTGCTAACATTTATGATTAGTGATTGTAGCTTCAAAATGTCTTTAATCTGAGCATGCTTATTTTTTTAATATGCATATCTACCTTGGTGAGATTTTCCATTTTTAATTTGTTTTTACACTTTCATATTTTGTGAAAATATTCCATGGCTTGAGTCTGAGGTAGAGCTCCTATTTTGATCCACTGTTGCTTGTTCAGTGTAATTTTAAACACTATCTTTTTCCTACTGTATAATAACTTTTTCATATAAAATAGGTGTCTGTAAACAGAAGGTTCTACTTAAGTTGGGAAATTTTAATGAATATTTGAACTGATATGCTGGCTGATGACTTGGAGTGTGAGCTGGACTGCATGGTTTTCTTTATGCTGAGTTATAAAACCTAATTTATTTTTTTAAACATACTGTCATTAAAGACTTCAAAAAATTTCTCTTAAGACTAGTTGCATGAACCTGGTTATCCTGGGCAAAATTCAGCCCAGTCACAAACCCCTCTATTTTCTTTTGGCTAAATTCATATGGGACACAAAGTTATACCTTTATGTATACACTATTTAACTTGTATTTTCATTTGTAAATATATTTTGATTAGTTATTTGGTGGAAGATTATGATTTGGTGGACCTGAAGAAAAGCAAGATGATTCTAACAGAAAAGTTCAACTGTAGGACCTATTTATTAATAACTAAACTTATTTATTAATAAAAATAAGTTTTTTATAATTGGAAGTGATCAGTGTGCTTCATGTAATATGGCAGTAAATGTCTCTGCACCCACAGGGCTACTTAAGTTCAAAATCAATTTGGTAATCTTCCAGCTGGAAATTACAATAAATTAAGGTCATTTCTCCAAGCAATGACAAAACCAGTGAGTAATAGAGCTCCTTCCTTTATGTTGAATCACATAAGTAGAATTGGAGCCTATTTAATTACATCTATTTTTGAATGTTTTGATCAGACATTTAAATACCTGCTTCAGGACTCACAATCACATTTCTCCTTGCTAAGCTGAAAACAATAAACCCCCAAGCAATCCGAGTATGCATATCTGTTCTGCACAAAAGGACGTAGAAGAAAACTGGCTAACAAGTAAAGATAAAAAGGGAGGGGAAAAAAGGGGCAAAAAAGCCAAAGCCTACATATTGTGGGTTTTTACATTTCATTTAAAATATATGTTGATTTTTATATTTATACCTTACCATTACAGTCTGTGTTTAATTTTTTCAGAAGATATAAAGACCTAGTAAATAAGGGTAAGTAAGTATTTTCCTTTCTCATTTGTGCACATCTCCATGTAATTTTGCAAGATATACCATATCTCCAAAGGGGAGGCTGATCATTGCAAATTACTTTATGGGACAACACACCTAGATGGTCTGTATCTTCTCTGAACTCCAAAAATTATATTCTCTAAATACTCTCATCTTCTAATTTGACCATGTGGAAAAAAATCCTTTTGGTACTTAGAATTTGCTTTTTGGAACTTTTCCTTGATGTCATCTTTAATCAAATATCAGAATTATTCAGTGTCACAAAACCAGATTTTTGGAAATAAATGTGCGGTCCTTAAGCATCTGCAGTCCTTGATATGTTTTGCGTGTGTCATGGTAACCTGACGATGACTTTTGAGATTTGCTCAGGTTTTCTGGTAATACTACACTAAGAAAGATGATGCAACTTGAGGCCACCATGTCCCTTCTAAAAGAACAGACAAAAATCTTTTGGGGAAATTCTTTGCTTTTAGCTTACTCAGTAACTTAGCTTTGTACTCCCCACTCCCTTGTTTTCTTTCCTTATTTAAGGCAATAAGAATAGAAAATGTTTTCTCTTGGGGCTTGGAGAGGTCATAAGGAAGACAGCACTGCGCTGACTGGATGAGATTGTATAGAATTTATTCAGGCTATTAGGTCTTGTGAGAAGTAGACACAAAATCTGCAAACACATGTGAAATTCATGTTTTTTATATTTAAACTCTCTGGCCTATTTGGGTAAACTGAGATGCAATAAGTTGACTCAAGAAATGCAAAGAAGAACTACATTCAGATGGATTAGCTGGAAAAGCCTGTACAAACTGTAGTTGATGTTGACAAGTGAACTATGGAGTCTGTGTTTTATTGAATTTTGTTCAGTTAAATAATGTATGAAAGTGACAGAATGAAACGTATTAAACTTATACATATGGATGTTACAGTCATGCATGAACATTTTGGACATAAAAAGCTATTTAATCATCTTTCTCAGATAATAATGTTTGATGTTGTTCTCAGAAGTACTTTAAATATACGCAGATAGTATTAATAAAGCAATGGAATTGAATTTTAACAGGAATTTTTGTTAAGTTCATGAATATTCATCCAGGTAACTTCTGCCTCTGGACTAGACATCCATGATTTTCAATGCCTGCATAGCATGACTGTAGTCCTGAGTAGTTAATTAAAACCCTATTATTCATAACAATAGATGAAAAAACCAAGACCTCCTACATGGATACAAGTCTATATTGTTGTAAGAGACATTCAATTTCATGTAGACAAAATTGGAAGTTTCTGAACAGTAATTATGCTTTTGCAATGTGTTATAATTGGACAAATAAGGTTGAAAATGCTTTCCCTTTTATATTCTGTAGAACAGTCGTGAGATATGCTAAAAATACATGAAATCAATTTCTCTTGCTTATTTCACATGACATTTTATGTTCCATTGCATATTTATAATTAGACTTTGTGAGAATGCAAATGGTACAATGACAGAGAAAATGTCAATTTAAAAAAAAAAAAAATTATTATAGTAATGTTTAAAAACAACAACAACAAAAAATATTTATACTCCCACTATGTCATTATCAGTGAATGAAATGTGGGGGTTTCAGAAAGTGGAGGAAAAATACAAAATTGTACAAAGATTATAAAGGACTCTACATTTATTTAATCCTTGCTTAAAGGTTTGCAAATTCACTCTATTTCATCTCACTGGTGAGGTACTTCTTCATTGAAAGAAGAAAGGTTTGCCATTGGCTTCAGGGAAACTGGAATTTTTCCCCATGAAGTGCAGAGTATTGTAGATATTTCACTTACTTTCTCAATAGGGTGTTTGTTATAAGGCATTAGAGAAATTTCTCCAGATCTGTACTCAAATAACTTTCACCCCATTAGTATTGAGTATCATAATGATATTCTGTGTTACAGGAGCTAAATTCTGCTTTAAGAAGGATTGAGTGAATATATTCAAGTAACAGGAATTTAAAAATGCTGTGGCTGTGTTTTGGAATCCATTTCAAACACAGATGGAGCCCCACTCCCGTTATCTGTCTGAGTGGTCCCACCTATCTGGAAATTTCCACAGGGATTCACATGAATCCCTGTTTTTATGTCAGTGGTGGTGCTTAGTGTGAAATCTCAGTATTCACCAGCTGGCACCTAAGAAGAAATGTTAAGAAACCCTAACATATGTGTCAAAACAGGTTTTGTTTTAAGATGCATGTAAATTAGTAATACTTCTTAACTGAAGATTGTGTTGTCTTGAGGCATATTGTTTTACAATTGAAAAGGTTATATTTTGTGTTTCTGCATACATAGCAAGCAACAGCCTCTCTAACAGGCCAATTTGAAAGCTTAACTAAATACAATTAGATTGTAGCTTTCTTGATAATGAACTGTTCTTTGCTGTGAGACTAGTCCTTTCCTTATCCAGAGACAGAGAATAATGTATGCATGAACTTAAGGAAATGCTCTTTATAGAGTGGTCAGGAGTTGTGGTTCACTTTATCTCACTTCAATTTAAGTGAGGTTTGAAAGGGCCTCTGTATTGATTGTATGGAATGCTAAAATATAAAAAAATTATTAAAAGGAGCATTTTCTTATTAAATAGTCATGGTCTGAAACACAGCATCTTCTGTCTGAATGGTTGGTTTTGTTTTGAAGTTGCAGATCATGGAGATGTTTTTAAAATTCTGGTAATAAAATTAAGGAAAGGCTAGAATATTTGTTGCACTTTCTCCCTCCTTTCAGTATTTCATTATTAAAGTGCTCCTGACAGAAGCAGATTTTTCATTAAGTTTCTATGAATGTGCCTCCTTTAGGACAGACATTTTCAGTCTTGAAAGGCAGAGAAAAAATTAAAAAATATCTCAGAAAGATCTTAATACCCCTGCTAACTCTGCATACAATGAAGCATTAAACTGATATTTCACTTTAACCATCTGTTAGTGCTCCTATTGCAACAGCATCTCTTCAGTGTGTCTGATCAGTGGCTCCTCTGAGCTAGACTCTGTACCCCATTGTACAATACAGTCCTTCCTCCAACAGCTTATGATCTTATAATCTAAGGGCCTACTCTTGCAATGGATCCCAGTAACCAAATGGAGCACAGAAAGCCCAGAGAAAAGTCTATAATATCCAAACTCATGAACCTTTGATTGCAGAATTGTAAAAGCAATAAGCAGTGCTAGCAGCAATACAGAAGAAAAATTTCAAGCTCCTTTTGTTAGTTCATAACAAGGACCCCATTCAGCAGTGCCTAGTGTGCCAACTAGCAGACTAGGTCAGAGTACTTTATGCAATTTCATTATAAGCCGTGCTATTGAGAAATTTATAAGACTGCTATAAAACTTCACTCAAGGCTGATCAGTGCCAAAGAACATTCCTTTTCCACTCAAAAATAACATGTGGCTGCTGTTGATAAATGATGGGGTTGCAAAAGTGGAGACAGAGAGAAATTTGCAAAGGCATAAATTTGGGTTGGACACCCATTCTATCTTTCTTGAAGTAGCAGCCAATAAATTCAAAACAAGGAGAAGAAAAAAACTTTTACACAATTCCTGTGTAAGAAACCATAAATTTTGATTAATAGGAGGAAGTAACAATGGAACTTTTCCTGCATGTTTTTTCTCCCTCCCCAACAAGAAATTCTGATTCCAACTCTGTCTCTAAAAATTGGAATTAGATTTTGGTTCATGCTCTTTTGATATTTGAAACTTTAAAAGGACAAGTTTGCTAGAGTTTTAAAATTATGTTCTATAACTTCTTCATATAATTTTATACCTGCCCATATTGTCATTTTAACAACTTCCTGCTGTAATAAATTGTAATGACTATCTGTCCATGATCACCTGTCAGCTATAAAATATTGCAATATACATTTTGAAATTGGACAAATTAATCTTTACGTGATAGACTTTTTCACTATCTTATTTCTTATATACCTCCAATATTTCTTCTTCTAAATTTGACTGCCCTTTAATTAATAAAATTAAACAAGAAGAGTTAGACAAAAGAAATTAAATTTCAAGTTGCCAAAGTGCAAAAAGTTTGAGCAATATACACAGAAAGCATGGCAAATCAGAGTTCTTCTTCCACCTCTGTTATTCAAGGATTTACAGATAATATAGGTTATAAAATCCAATGTCAATTTCTTTCTAGTTTAGAATGAATAGTGAGCATGAATGGTATATTCAAGTATGTATTGTCTGGATATGTTTTCTCCTGTCTATCAACAACAGTCTGATTTCTAGAAAGGTGCAGTTGGTCCTCACTGCCTTGGATATAACAGCCTCCCTGTAAGCACTCTGCCTCTTCTCCAAAACAAAATTAGTCATGTCCTTTTGTAACAACTCTCCTGGTTTTAACTTCCTTTCTTTTCTCTGTTGTTTCAACTCTCTATGATGGAAGACTAAGAGAATGCTGCTTGTGGAAGGCAATTTAGTAAAAAGGAATGCATGCAGAATGAATATCACTAGTAAAGCGATCTAAGTTCTTGGAATACAACTAGAGGATGGGATGCTTTGGCAAATTACCTGCCACCTTCTGAGTCCTTAGGTTTTGTTGAAACAGACTGACTTATAGGGTACAGAGTATCTACCTTCTCCCTCTAAAATTTTCTGACATTGAAAGAGAAAATTCCATAGGGTTGCCTGTGGAGAAGACATAATGTCTAGATAAGTAAAACTTCTTCGAACATCTTCAAGTTGGAGTTAAACTGCTATCCAGGTCAAACTGGGAATTAAAAACAGCCTTGTACCTGCTCTTGCAAATGACAGAGTTTAGTACAGAATTCCTAATTAATTGTAGAAAGAAACAAAGGACCTATTAGAAATGTGAGGTTATCTCGTTTAAAATTGTGTTATCTCACTGTTCTCAGATATATATTGCTATACATAAGGAAAAAAGGAGGAATAACATTTTTGGATTTTTCCTATACTTGTTCATCATTTCATACATACATTTATATGTATTAAAAAGTATTATGGGCACTGTGTGTAGAGATGTTTTGTTGTGATGTGGAAAATCTGCTTTTCATAGTAGTAAATGGTGGCAGGAATTTTTTCTCCCATATATGATATGGCAGTGAAATATTAGGAGTATGATTTTGCAGGAAAATAACAGTTTTAAATATATTACATGTTTAAAATCCCAACTGAACATAATATAACTTTACTAGCTCATTTCTCCTGAGGCATCAACACCATTTATCACTACTACTTCCATCTGGCATGTCTGAACTATCATGATCAGCATTTTATGGGGAAATGAAAGCATTCAATATGGTCTCCCTTCTCTAATGCTCTTAGGTCAGATACCATACTGCTGCAGGGAGCAAAGATGCATTTTTATCACACACTTGAGAGACATCCATTTGACATACTTCATATTTTCCTAGGCTAAGACCAGCCAAGCTTTTCCTTATTTGCACTGACCTGCATGGGGTCATTTGCTATAACAATGTAAAATTAGTTTCAAGGTTTGTTTTTTTTTTTAATATTGCGGTGTTAAAGGTTTGGCATATGCAGGCAAATATTTGGGGGCTGAAACCCAAACTCTAGTACATTTTTTGAAAATCTTAGAAAGACAATGGAATCTCTTCCCCAAATATTTTGTCCCCAAGAAAATGCTGCTTGTGGTTTTCTTAACTGAGGTCTTTCTGAAGAGATGGTAGTTGCTTTTATTTGCTCATGGAGGATTCACGGAATGTAGGCTGGTAACTTAATTAAATGTTCCTTGTAGTTTGGGTTTAAAAGCTGAATGCCATTGAGTAAAATTATGCAGCTGTTCCTTTTTACACCACAAATACATGAGTCTCTGTCGATTTCTAAGCCTCAGTGAACCATCATGCGAGAAGCAGTGTTAGTACAAATATCTTTTATCATCAGCTCCTTTACAGACATTTGTGAACATTTTAAGATAGAGAAGGAATTATGGAATAAAATATTAGTCTATAACTCCTCACAGATCACATCACAATCCTTAAATCCTTTAGTATTTCCCCTAATAACATATACTTACTTACATAATTTCAAACTCCATTTTTCAGTGCAACATTAAAATAAAGACATTCTTTTTATTAATATTATGTAGGCCATGAAAAAAATACAAGTAAATTTAGCATAATAGGGTGTGGTGTGGCTTGCTGGGAGGTTTTGGATAAATTTTGTTCTAAGTATTGCCTTTTATTGACTCAGGCTTTTTGTTGGTTGGAAATGATTATGTTAAGGCAAAGAATCTTCCAAAAAATTGTAATTTATATGGTCATCCTCATCTCTCAAATTTCTCTTTCACTATTTTTTAGTATCACAACGGAACCAAGTCCTGTCATCATCTGCTGTAAAATGGCTAATCAGATATGACTTGTACAGGATTGTGGCTGTATTTCTTTTACACAGGTAAACACTGAATAGGTCAACTGAAAGCAGCTCTTCTTTACATAGATCCAGGTCCATGTTATGTTAATGTGTAGCTAATACCACGTTGGGGCCTGAAATCAAACATCAACTCCATAATTGCACTCTAATCTACCAGAAAATCCAGGTGTATATACATGGAAGACAGGTGATTTTTCAAATTCCTTGCCTCTACTGTTTCTTTCTACTCAAGAAACCTGACCTAAGCATTCTATTTGAGGGGTTTGAGCATAGTGTTAACTTCTCAGCCCAGGTTAACACTTGTGAGCAACAGGAAAACCATTGCAAACCTGCAAGTTCTCTGGTGCAAGTGACCTCTCAACTGCATTCCACTCCTCCAGGTGGTGGCATGTGAGTGACTCCACTCCTGCCTTTTGATATTCTTGTTGGGAGAAAGGAATCCCAAAGTGTGACTCCACTGTCAGTGGGAGCATCCAGGGGACCAGGAGCCTGAAATAAACCACTACACTTCCCACCTGTCTAGTGCGGATAGTTTCGATGGTGTCCAAGTTTGACATTTCCCTCTGTATTTCAATTCCATGTAGTTCAGGCGTTGTATCACTAAGGTCAAAATTCTTCATGTGTCTTCATGATGCCATGCCAACCTTGAGGAGAAAATGACAATCACAAAGAACTAAAATCTGTTAAGAACTCTAAATTCAGCTGTGTTCATTCAGCTAGTTCTCTAATACAGAAATTTAGTTTATTTTTAGATAATAGGTTATTCCAGAAGAGAGGCAATGCTGAAAGACCCTTACTGTTATTATGACTTCTGTTAATAGAGTGAAAATTGCTTCTTATATATTAGCATTATAATACCTAATACAAATATATTTACACCATCACAAGGATTCTGTACAATTTTTTAAAACCTCCATATTTGTAAATACTGAAAGAGCTGAATAACTCACTGCCTAGCCATTAATACTTCCAAATAGCTTTTTACATTCTCTGGAAAAAAGATTTGAGTATCTGTTGAAGGAATTAAAATTAACACAGCTTTGGAGAGTTAAACTTAACTGAGTAGGATAGCAAAAAGTCCTGAAGGAATGATTCTTCACAGGTTTACAAAATACTGTTGGAAACTTCTAAAAAATAACTAATCACCAGGCGTTTTCTCTAGCTTCACATATGCTTTTACACTCTTCCCAAGAGATAATCGTGTTTTATACACTCTCTAAAGGGAAGAAGGAATGACTTAACTATATTTGCTTTTTTAAAATTACAGGCATGGAGTCCTTTGAGCAGTCAAAACAAAAATGAAAATTCTAAAAATCAGAAATCAGAGTTCCTAAATTCCTAGCTTTCCATACAAAAACAGGTGTCTGTGCAACAACCAGTGACACAACCATTGGAGGTCCTGAAAGGCTTTAGGCATTCAGTCAAAAGCAGATACTAATTATAATTTTAAGAAACATGGAATTCATTGCAAATATTTTCTATTTGACAAGAAAAGATTAGTATATGAATACTGTATATGAAACAGTAATAAATCAATAGAATAATTATCATTTATATGCTGATTTTTCTTTTTTCCCAATGGTTTTATATGACTTGTATACAGTAATCATTTTACTGCAAATGATTGTTTTGAGCTACCCTTCTCCCTGAAGGCTTTCAAAGTTTTATTTGAGATGTCTTTATCATCCTCCAAGCATACTTATTGAATTTTCATTTTCCTTTGTTTGTTTGGGGTTTTTTAGTACAAATAAGTAATACGATGAGAAAAACGATAGAAATTACCACAGAAGAGCATGCGTATTGAGGTGAAAAGTGCTTGTATGTCAAAATCTTTTGTTTAGTCTGAGTTCATGTACCACTTGCCTAATATACAAGATATTAGACACTGACCTATGCCCATTCCTGTAAATCCCCTGTCCTCTGGCAGAAGTGAAATGTCAGTTGATGATTGGTGCACTATTACAGCTTCTGACTGGATGGAAATGGAATGTGTCTATAAATCTACCTGTTAAGAAGTCAACAGAGATTACACCAGCAGTTCACTTGGGGTTTTGCTATCCTTAGTTTGGAAATTACATGTCACATAAAAGACATTTATTAATCCAAATTTCAAATACCTATCAAATTATATGCTTTTCCACAGGAGCATCAACACAAGCTTATTTTTCACTATTTTACAGTATCTAGCCACTGCCCTCAGAAAATGTGCACAAACAAGATGAGACAAGCTAAGCAAACTTCTCACAATCTGGGACATGGCATTCACTTTCCATGTGTGCACTGTCTTTGGTAGAAGCCCGAATGAAATCCATTATGTCATCACTGTTCAATGAGGCTAGAGAAAGCTGAGACATTAGCATCACTGAACTGTCAGAAAGCAGACCTTCTTGTTAGTGTTGAGGCTAAGGAAGGGAAAATCTTGCACAGGATCACCAGTTTTGCCTAGTAGAGACGCAATTGAGATGTGGGCCAGAAGTATTTCTGGCACCCCAGCTTAAAGGACTTCCTTCACAGCATGGTCATGGCTCTGTGTTTCCTAGGTTTTCATCATGTTTTAGAGCAGTATGGGGTGGAGAGATGGTACAGGAGAGGAGGCACCTCTGAATTCAGTGAAAGCAGGATTGTGCTCATAATTTCACTTCAGAAGTAGTTTTTTTAAATACAGAAAACACCAGTTAAGAGAAGCTACAGTTTATAATTCTCTCTTTTAAAATAACCTGCAGCAAATAACACGCAGTGCTATCCAAGTGTCAGTAACAAAATGTCACTGTCTACCTGCACTTCAAGATCTTTTTACTGGGCTTTTGATTGTTGTCAGTGAAGCTAATAGCGTATAATTAAAGTGTATTTAGAAAAACAAATCAAAACACAGGATTGTTTGTAGAAGCAAGGTTCTTCTTAATTAAAGCACTGGGACAGTTGACACAGCAAGGTGCCACAACTCTCTCCATTAGCATGAACATACTTTAGTACTCATTTATTGGAAGAACCTTTGGCTAATAAAGGGTAATTATTTTGAGAGCTGGAACCTAGGTTGTTCTTCAGAAGTTTTCCCTGAGAAATGAGAATGCTATTATTTTCTTGCTCTCATTATTTGTTTACCTTATGTAAAATACAAGTAAAATATATATACAGTGAGATTATATGGTTCTATCTTTTCTGATTAAACACCTGTCACACAAATTACCATACTTCAAGAAATGTGAAATACTTTTCTTGCAAAGGGAAGTCAATATCTGCAAAAACCATTGCAAAAGAATTTTCCAAAAGAATCTGAGTCTCTGTGTAAATAATGATAATACCAGCAAACCACTGTGAAATTTAGAACGCATCAGGTACAACATTGCCAGCTGGTCCAGGGAGGTGATTGTGCTCTGTGCTAGCTCAGCCTTACCTCAAGTCCTGTGTGCCACAATATGCATTAGAGTTCAGAGGGGACAGTGAGGATGCTGAAGAGTCTAGAGTAAAGCTGTATAAGCAGCAACTGAGTTCACTTGGTCTGTTCAGCCTGGAGAAGAGAGAGTGAGGGGACACCTCATTGCAGTCTGCAGCTTCCTCATGAGGGGAAGAGGAGGTGCAGGCACTGAGCTCTTTGTGGTAACCAGTGACAAAACCCAAGGAAAGAGTGTGAGCCTAAGGGGAGGTTCAGTTTGGATATGAAGAAAAGGTTCTTCACCCAGTGGGTATTTGGGCACTGGAACAGGCTTCCCAGGAAAGTGGTTACAGCATCGAGCCTGACAGAGCTCGAGTGTTTGGAAAATGCTCTCAGGAAAATGGTGTGATTTTTAGGGTGCTCCTGTGTAGAAGCAGGAGTTGGACTCAATCATCCTTGAGAGTCCCTTCCAACTCAGCATATTCTGTGATTCTATGATTCATGCTGACAATCCCGCTTTAGTGAAAAGTAAGAAAATGGTTCAATACTATTTATGTTGTCTCTATAAGAAAATGAAACTCTGATTTTGAAAGTTAATTTTTACAACACTGAACAACACAGACCAATTGCCTAGTTTCATTCACCTGATTTCTGTTCTTGCAAACGTCTCCATTTCAGATGACATTTCCCATATTTGCTGCAGTTAATGTCTCTTCTGAGGTTGGATATGCAATCAACTATTCCCATCTACTTCATAAAGCCTACGATTAAGGCTATATCTCATTTTTAAAACTCATCTATTCTTTGAAAGAAATTTGAACCTCTACTAATCAGTAAATGTAGCAAAAAAAATTTGCTACATTACCTTTGCACAGAGAAAAGAATGTCAGATATGACAACTTGGACCAATTTCATTTCACCTTTTATAAAATCTTTTATAAAATGCTACTTCTTGATTGCTTCCACTTATTTCTGCTCTCATGTGACTTCTTTTCTGCCCTTCTCAGTCTTTCTTTTTTGCTGCTGCTTCTCACCTCCTTTCAGCTCTCTACTGTTGCATTTTTGCTGGGTTTCTGTTGAAATACTTGGTGTTCATAATCTTTTGTACTGACAACTGCTACACTGTATCTTGCTGTGTGAATACTAACCATGGAGATATATTAGTGCGTATTTGCAATATTAATAGATCATGATGAAATTACAATGTAGGGACTTTTTGGCATAATTTATATAAGACAATTCTTCATCTAACGTACTTAACAAACTGTTATTTAATTGACAGGTCTCAGAGGCTTTACTTCCAAATCTGTACGTTATCCTATCTTTACTAATGAAGAAAAACTAACAAACAAGATCGTGTGGTTAGATAGTTAAACCTAAAAACTATGAAGTAAAACAGTACCTTGCTGTTTCTTTAACTGAGTAGTAGTATAGTAATCGAGCTGTGAAAATCCATGGATTCAATTATTCCTGGAGCTGCTAAACTGTCTTGAAGATGAGCCATAGATTCTGTCCTGGAAAAGGTATGATCATGAAAACTACAAATGAACTAGACATAAACCTAGAAAAATTGACATAAATTTTAAACTGCTAAGTAAAAGTAATACTCTTAAAGGCCAACATGGAAGGATAATTATTCATGTTGCTCTGTTCATAATTTAATATGTTTGTGTAGGAAGTTAGGGTGCAAATAGTGACAGCTAAACCCCTCATACTCACTGCCTGAAAGTGATTTTGCATCTCTTCACATCAGTAAGTATGAGTGGCAGACAACATTATGCATTTCAGAGGTTAAATGACATTAATAAATTCATTCCGTGGGTAGATTACAAATATTTTGAATTACCCAACAGAGTTCTGTAAATTGTTGTCTTCTTTGCCCAGAAAAGAGTGACACAAAATTAAAACTCACATGCTCAACAATAGCCCTAAATGCCTTAATGCCATTTAAATCTCATATTTTATGCTGGTTGGATTTTTTCTGGTACCTTGGTTTGTATAGGGAATGTGAGGTGGAAGCCACAAAAACTCATGGAAAATTTGAAGGGTATGGGTCAAACTGATCATCAGTTAACAAGTACATTTCTTACAAGTATGTTGGATAGAAACTGATTTTCTACTCAGAGACAAATACCACACTTTATGTAATACCAGACCTTACTAAACCGTAACAAAAGCAAAAGCCCCATAAGATAGAGGTCTTTGATAGGAGCCAAGCATTCCTCTCTCTGGGGATGAGTAATCAAGTTTCTTTAAGGTCATTCCTTCCTACTGTAAGATGTAGATAGTGAGGATTTAAAATAGATCTTTGTTTTATGTAGATCCCAGTGAGGTCTTTTGCTCTGCAGTTCAGGAAAGGCCAGGCTCACCCAGGTTTGTAGAAACTGAGGCAAACTCCTGACTAAGTTAGTATGACTTCTTGCCTTTTCAAGAAGACAGATGAATGAGCTAATTCATGCAGTCTACTAGAGATTTGGGTTTTGACAGAGTGCATTACACACACAGCTGTGGTGTCTCATCAAAGCCAGCGCCTGCTCTCTGAGCTGCATAAACCAATCTCTGCTATAACTTCACTCAATTCCCCCATCATCTTTCTCCTCCTTTTTACCTGATACAGAGAAGTGTGATGTGTTAATTACCTAATTAACACACCTTCTTTGCAATTAACCTGGCCTTCTCTTATCCTGACTATCCACACCATAAAGAATGATGTCAGGTGGATCAATTTACAGCAAACTTAGCTGTTTACAAGCATATAGGCAGCTTGAAACAAATGATATGTTAAAGGATGTCGATAGGGAAAAGAGATGTTTTATTAGCACCTACTGATGTAGCAAAAAATGGCACTTTCAGCAGGATAAATCATGCTGTACTCTCAAGTGTACATGAAAAACTTCAAGTGTACATGAAAAGTTGAGGAGCATTTGCTGGAAAAAAAAATTGGGAAACATTCGCACTGGGCAGAAATAGGGAAAAGGAAAAGATTGGTCTGAAGCACTTGCCTGATGGGAGGGTGCAGGATTGGGGAAACATTTCCTGACAGCAAGATTTGGGTGAGGCATTAGTAATTCTCTCCTGCTTGGAGCATGTTGCTATGTGTAGGTGAGTCTCATGGGGAAAAGGGTGATTAGGAGCAAGCAGTTTTCAAGATTAGACTATTTTGTTTGTTCTACTTGATTTAGGCAGGTATTATTATGGAGGGATTTTATTTTTAATTTGTATGGCTGTGCATATAACAAACTTTTAAACAACTAGGGCTAAATCAAAAAAGAGAGTTATGTATTGTTACAAAACACTGCTAGTGCCTTGCTTTAAAGTGATTGATCTCCTGAGTGGAAACCAAAACCCATGAGGAACTTTTCAGTATAGAGATGTATATTATATTCATGCCCTCTCTAGAGCATATCTATCAGACCTACCCACCAGAGCAGGCTCAAAGTTTTAATTTTCTCTACTTTGGAACTCTGATGTGGAGTATTTTGTTGACAGTTCTCCTTTAAAAAGAAACATTAAAGACAGGGAAAGGGGGAGGGATGAACCAAACAACTCAGTAATTGCAATTCTGTGATATCAATTGTAGTTGATTACTTTGAGAAGTCTAGTGTGTCGTATTTTACATATCTTACCCAGTTAATGTTTCATGAAAATATATAAATAGTTTTGGCACCTAGAGCTTCCCTTCACAGGTAAGTTCTTTTTTTCTTTTTCTACCATAATTGTACATATTCTTTTTTTGTTCTATTTTTAGATGCTCTAGCAATTGGGTTGCTACATGAAGGTTCTTGATAATATCTTTCCATGCAATACTTAGAAGAATTAAGAGACCTCTAGTATGACTTTATGGGTAGCTTTATTCTGAAGGCATTCTATGAACATTTTCAAGTGGTAAGAATCAAAGGCACAGGGGGAAAAAAGAAACAATTTTTTATATGGTATTAGATTTAGGAGGGAGGTTGTATGGTCTGTCTGCTCAGCAGTGTCAGGGCTGAGGTTTTTTGTGGAAATACTCCAAAGAAAACTTTCAGCTCCTGAGAAGCTTTTGGGATAAAGACGTGGAGGCAGTGGTGTTGATTTGAAGTGTTCTAAGTAGGTAGATAAACAGGGACTTCTAGAACTATAAATTCTGAATTAAGTCCCCATCTTCTGTCTAAGTTGTGCTTCAGATACTGAAGTCTTATTTTAAATCAGGCTACTAAAGCTTGGGTAGGAGTGCTATAAATCCAAAAGAGTAATAATCCTGTATTGCTTAGGTGCAGTGAAGAACAGACTGAGAGCTGGGTTTAAAAAAGACTTTCAGAAATGTTTTTCAGCTTATTTCTAGAATTTGGCCAGTGTTCAAATGTAATGTAGTAATTAACTCATCCTCAAATTAGGTGATTCTTCAAATCTTTTCTAAAGATAAAATTCTTTCTATTGGAAATAAAATTTAAGGAGCACCCTCTTGAGTGCAGTGCACACTGGTGATGCATGGTATGAAGGATGCAGTCCATATGCTGCTGTGTGACTCACAGGGAAAAAGGTCCTCAGTGCAAGGGAATGCTGTCAGCTTATCTTGCTTTTTTAAATTTGAGTTTAGCTGCTCTTCTGGAAACATGATCAACTTAAAATTAATGCCCCAGTCATCCTTAACAGATTTGTGTACTTAGCTGAAAGAAAGCAAAACACCGAGATATTTTTCACTTTATTTAGTAGCAGTAATCTGTCTTGGCCAAAGTATAAGTCTGAGCTGTAGATGTTAGGTGTGGCTTTAACTGTGTGCCTACAGAGGTAGTTAGAACGAAAACAGGGTCTGTCAGAAATCAGTTTGCATTATTCCAAACTTCACCAGTTCCAGAACAAATACAAAGTGCCTTTTTGAGACATGTCATCAGGAACAGATGTTAATGAGCCCAGACAATCAGTGTGCTGCAGGACCAGACAACCAATCTCTTGTAACTGTAGGGGATGGGCTTGTTCAAGCATGCACAGATAATGTTCTCTGTGTGGCCTTTGAAAGTGCATCTGTGTGATTCTGAAAGTGCTTACCAGCTCTGGGCACCATGGCAGTGAGAGCTGTTGTCTCAGGAGATGCTGGGGGTGTGCACCAGCTTTTGATATCGACTCCTTTCTTTGTTAGGAAAGATCTGTACCTCTGAATCCTAGCTAAGGGCTGGTTGCCTCCAGACAGGAAGAAATTGACTTCCCAGTGTTCATCTAGGGATTCTCCCTGCCTTACAGCTCTTCTTGTGCGTTCTTCATTCCACTTTAAAGCAGCATTAGGAATTTTCATTCTTTTGGCACAAACAAATGTTCATTGAGGACAGTAGGGCCCTTCATCTGTACTACCTGATTACAGCCAGCATCCCACCCCACAGCACTCGAGAATGAGGTTCTCTGCAAGTCTGACAGTTATTTTTTTAGCGAGAACATTACTGTTCCAAAACAAAGGGAAGATATGACAGGAGTGGATAGTTGTGTATGTCTAAGTTAAAAAACCCTGATCAATAAAGAGTGAAACAAACTGCATGTTATACCCTGGACAACAGCCAACTAAATCACCCCAGATTGTTCCTGACATCAGCCTCTGGGATTCCCACTTTTCTCCTGAACTCTGTGCTCTGTGAAGAATTTACAAAACAAAAAAATTGCCAACTGCTATTCAAATGATAAGTGGTGCATGCTAATTTCATTTTATATGGTGATTAATTAAAAACAACCATGCAAATGTCTAATTTAAGAGTCACTCAATTCACAAAGTCTTCAGACGCTGCCTAACTGCCGTAGGCATTTGGTGGTTAGGCAATTTATTCAAGCTTTCAAAATATTCTCAAAATGTCTGAGATAATGAAGGTCCTTGAAAAAGTTCCAGCTAGCTTGGAATATATAAACAGAGGTTTCAGAACAGTAAAATAGCACTGCATATATTTGCACTTTTGAGACAAAGTACTCTGTGTATACATAAAAATAGACCAGGAAAGGAATAATAGAAATCCTAAATAATCTGAATATTCAGCTGCACAGCGCATGGCAGACTAGTTCATAGATTATTTCAGGACCTGAAGAAAATTAAATGTAATCTTATTTATATCTAACTTCTTTACATAGAAAGCCTTTGATTCTCATGTAGATGGGGTCTTTGCCTTATTTACACATATAATGCTCCTGATAAAACTATATATATCATAACTCTGATTTGGTTGAAATATACTGAACATTAATCAGTGGAGTATGCAATTTGCAGAACAGATTACAATGTCCAATCATATGGGAGAATACACAATATAAAGAACATTTTCAGAAAATAATGAATAACAGAATAAAAATGGCGGTATAATTTACCATTTTTATTAATAGAAAAATAATGTTAGTACCGGAATTGCTATTTTATTATCTGGTGACACGCAACTATTTTTTGGTAGCATTTTTATTGAATTTGGTCAATAAATAACAAAAACAAACAAAAAGAAAAAGAAAAACTAAAAAAAAAAAAAGTGTTCAAGAAAAAAACCCTGCATTTAATTTCATGTTTCTGCTTATGTAGAAAGTGGCACTCCAATGAATATTGCTACAGTTCTTTGTAGACAAAATGCTTGATATTTTTGTATCATGCAAGAGAATTTATGCTGTTCTACTGCATCATACTCCCAAAACTTACCTTTCTGATTTTAAGTCTCTTCAAAAGGTACTGAAATATTTTCCACAGGAGTGAATGTGCCTTGGTTTATGACAAATGGTCTTAAAAGCACTGCACTGGAGCACCTTCATTCCAGTGAAGGAATAAATCAATGCAGCCCTCTTGAAGATGAGAACTATGTAAGGGCTTTAGCCATGCACTTCTGGGCCAGTTGAAAACTGTTTAATCTCTGAAACTTTTTTGTTAAATTCTGTGTGTACAACAAATTCATCTTCAGGAATATTCTGGTATTAAACCATAGAAAATTAGACCTGTAACTGCTGCCTATTCTGATCTATAACTGAATGCACTTATTTTTCCATGCATAAGGGATGTACCTACTGCTCTCCAAATATTCTACTTTTCAAAAATTAATTCAGCAATAACAAGCACTCATTTCCCAAGACTGTTCTGTTTACAGAAAGCTATAAATGGTCTTTAAAGCCTCTGTGTCTGCAGACACCCCTAACTGCACACACTTTATAAGCGGAAAAGTAAAATTAATATTTGTCGTATTAATTATAAAGTATTTTTACAGGTTTTATAAAGAGCAGCATTTCTTGCCACATTCAGTGAAACACACAATAACTGAGATTATATGATGAAACTTTCTGCTATTCTATAAAAGGACTTTCACACAAAGAATAAATATTTTACTTCTGAATGTCTAAATAGGGTTTACTGTTTAAACACTTCACATTCTGGACAGAATAATGCAAAATAGAAATGTGAAAGACATAATGTGTTAGATTTTTTTTTTACCCTTTTTTCGTATAAATCTGCTACCCTTTTTTAAAAAAGTAAAGTGGGGTTTTGTGGCTTTTTTTCTTGTTTCAAATGACTAGTATTTCAAGTGATGGAATTCAGGTTCCTTTCTACTAGCAACACCCATTGTAGGTGCATCAACACTGGATGCACAAGTCTACCAAACTCCCTCTTTGTGCATCCAGAAATTATGTTTGGTGTCTGTTATTCTGGTAGAGCCCCCAAATTAAGGGTGGTTTTCCAGTTTCCTGATGACCTGCCAGTGGAGGTGTCTGGTATAGTTTGAGACTTTACTAGGTGATAGATCAAATACTGCACTAATTGCAGATAAGTATTTAATAAGCTCTGTCATCTCACAGTATTCTCTAGTCCCAAATGAAGTTATTCATGGAACTAAGGTTCTGGGTTTACATAAGGAATGCATTTAATCTGTAATTTCTTTAACTTCAGATGGGGTGTCAGAATATATATCTACAGGTTTCTCTAGATTTGCAAATACAGCCCAGACCCACTTTTTGGGCTCTTGATCAAAAACTGGTTTCTGGAGTGGCTGGTTTTTCCAATATAAATTACTTATATAAAAATAATCTATACCTCACTTGTAGCTGAGTAATTAGAAATTATTCCTTGTTTCTCCAGAATGTTTAAATTAGAAACTAAAATGGAAAAGGATTTTTTTTAAATCTATAAAATAATAACATAATAGAAGGAAAATACAATACACATCTTCAGCAAAATAATCTTTTGCTCTCCCATGTTTTGATCAAATTTCCTACTCTGAACATGCCCCGGATAGGTTACATCATAATATTAGTCAGAGTAAGTTATGAGCTTAGGTCAAAATATGTGACCATCTTTTGAAAATCTGCAGTATGTAAACCAGAGTATTTCTATCATTTCTCTTTTCTCACGCATTTTTGGACAGTCACAGGAAGTTTTATTGCTTCAGTATCATAAGTATGATTTATTTCCACTTGGTATCTGAAAGATTGACTCTCAGCATGGAAATTATTTCCTGGGAAGCTCAAAAAGTCAATTGAGCCATTGCTGAGAACCAACAAATTAAGGAATAGAGTTGCTCTTTTTTGGCAGAGCCTATATATTCAACATTAATAAGGCGTGTTTCACATTGGCCAGTAACACAGAAGATCGGGTTAGGACTGCAAAGCAGTCAGTGAATCAAAAGCATCAATGTCTTGTCTTGCAGCTGCTCTCTCTTTGTTGAAGCAGTGACAAAAGACAACCCCCAGACTGCTCTGAACCTCATGCCTGTGTGGTCCAGAAGTCCACGACTTCCTTCTCTCTTCTTTCCAGTGCCTGCTTCCACACCATCCTGGCGGCCCCTACAGGTGTGGTTCCACCCTGGCTTGGTGTGGGCAAGAATAGGCAGCCAGTCTGTGAAAGAATGACTGCACTGGGCAGATGGGAACTTCATTTGTCCCAGACATTGTCTCCTGCGTGTGCACAACACTACATTGAGCTGGCAGAACAATACGATTCAACCGAGTTGCTAATGTGCTAATGCTGATGAGCCCTAAAAACTGCTCTCAGTCAAAGCACTATTTCAACTTTCAATTTTCTCTCTCTCTCTCTCTCTCTTTTTTTTTTTTTTTTTTTTTTTTTTTTTTTTTTTTTTTTTTTTTTTTGGCAAATTTTAAAATTAGAATGAAGTGGACATCTGGCTAACAGGATATCTCATTGAGCATGTTCTCCCTTTTCTTTCATAGCATACAAATATTACATGTGTTAAGATATAAAGAGTGTAAACAAAATAGGTGTTTAAATTTCAGAACATTAATGATCACTCTATCTCTTTACAATTCTTTTGTTCCATACTTTATCCTCAGAATCAGTTCAAAAGAATTCTAATGGGAAAACTGAATATAAAAAATTCTGCAAAGAAAAATACCTAAACATTTTGTAAGCTCATTTACCTTTTTCACAGACCCTGTTGCCATAACAACTTAAACTGTCACTATAGTAATATTCTTTTATTATGAAACACAGTATTTTTTTGTATGCAAGGTATTTTCATAAGCATCTACATCTCAAAAATTAGGATTATTTAAAACATTTTCTGGAATGTATTTCACAGCTTTATAGGACAGTATATGCAGGGGAAAATTTTGAAAAAAAATTTGATTTCTATTTCAAAAAAAACAAAAAGCTTCTCCTAAGAAATAAACGAAAATTTGCATACTTATGAGGTCTTTACTATCTCCCTACAAATTTATTTTTCTACTCCCTTAATCTGTTGGTTAATGAGAAACAGAATATGTAAAGATATTTTTAAAAGCTTATTTTGGCTTCTCACATATTTCTCTTCTCACCTTTATGAGAGTGACAAGTGTTACTTAAAAGCTGATAATTTCTTTTTATATATTTATATATAAACCTAAGAATTAAAAACAAGTGAGTGTTTAAAAATATCTTCAATTTAAAAAACCACCACTATAGTAAAATACTAATATATTTATTTAATTTATGTAAATAATAGAATATATATTATTTTATATCATATGTAATTTATAAATATTAACAATTTTCCCTTTCTTATGGAGCTTTTATAGGTTCTGAAAGAAAAGTCTAAATTTTCTGCATCCAAACAATGTATTGTAAGTATATTATATTTTTCTGCCAGGTTATATTTACTTCTCCCATTGTGGTTTCCTAATTTTTTTTCCCTTTGTGAAATTTTTCTTGCTTTTTCTGTATAATGAGAAGCTGGTTGCCAGCTCTTCACCTTAGGTCTCCTAGGGTAGAAGACTGTAATCTAAAGAAAGCCTTGGCAGAAAAATCAAAGCAGTTATAAATTAGGTTCTATAGAGCAAGATTAAAAAAAAAACAAAAACAAAACAAAACAAAAAACAAAAACAACACAACAACAACAACAACAACAAAAAACACCCGAAAAAAACAAACCCACCACTCACACCTGAAGCAATTGAACTGAAGTTTCAGAGAGGTGCTATTTTTAAGCAAGGTATTTTGAATAATTTATGTAGAAACTCCATCAGAATTCTAGTGCTTGTTAAAAAGAAAATTGGATCAGGAGGTCGATAACGCAAATTAGATATTTTAATTTCATCAGGTTTGATTTTATCTCTGATATCTATTGTTAGACTCATGTTTTCCCTACAGGTGTGTCCTGCCTGAGTGCCACTTATTTTGAAGACACTGTCCTCAGAGGGGAGGTGAGAACTACACGTGTTTCCCTGTGTTACTACCCACTCCTGAAGGGTACCTCACGTCTTATAAATAGGTCCCCTGAGACAGATTAGAGTGGAACAACACTGAATTATCAGTGTTCATGTATATATATGGTTTTATTTCAGAACAATTTGGTTCAGGGGTGGGAAAAGCCCAAATACCTCCCCAAAGGGGGAGTTTTGTGCAGTCTGTTGCAACACTGTAACACTGTGGATCTGTTATAACACTGTGATCATGCACAGTCCTCCAGTGAGAAACTTCAAGATCAAAAGCTTTGTAAGAAGGCAGTGTAATTCAACTGTGTTATAAAATGGAATATGAGACTATTTGGTGCTCGAAGCTTGGAATTTTGTAGCTGAAGTGCTGGAAAACTCAGCCAAGTCCTGGTTCATATGTCTTCCTTCCTAGCATTAAGGATTACAACTGCAGAAAGGTTAGAAATGTTGGTAAATTTTCTCTGTGACGTCATGTAGAGACTGCAGGATTCTGATGTCAACAGTGTTTAACAAGTATAGTATCACAGAATTGAGGTTTTCTGGTACTGAATATCTGTTTTAGATGACATTTGCCGCTCCAGCGTAGCCCAAACTGTATCCCCCATAATGAAACCACTAAGCTAGTTCATTTATTTTTTGTTCATATGCAGCTCTTTTCTTGGATTTTGTGTGGAAGACTAGAGTCATTCACCAGATACTCTTTATCTGAGCAAAATTCCACTCCTCTTGTTATGAATGCACTGACCTGTGCACATGTAACAATGTGAAGAATGCTGGAAGTCATTTCAGTTGGCATTTTGATGCTATAATTGCAAAATCTACAAGCATGTTCATTTTCTAGAAAGAAGGCCTATAAGGTATGCATGTTATAAAGGATTTCCAAGTTATGTTTGTTTATTTTCTGTTCACACATTTAGCATTTTTTTTAATACTGTACAGTCTTTTAAAAAATATTCACACTTTCAGTAATTGCATTGATAAAACACCAAAAGGACTGCCGGTACTGTCTTTAGCTATTTTTCATTTTCATTTTACCATTATTATCTCATTTCTCATTGCTGTCTAGTCTGACACTATGTAATAGGTCTTTAAAACAGAGTGGGAGCTTTCAAGTAGGTATGAAACCATTTTTATTCATAGTATTTATCTCTGAAAGTGTATATCAACTGTATAGACACTGAAAATATGTGTGCATAGCATATGATTAGTTATATATATATATACAAAAAAAATTCATAGTGGACACAATACTCAGTGTCTATATAGTGTTCTATTTCTATATAACATTGTAGATAAATTCCTGGAGCAGTACTACAGTAGCAAATTTATGGTCACAACATAGACACTCTGAAGCAGTTACACTGATAGGTCTTAGTTTTAATAATGCAAAAATTCATCTTTTACATGTTGAGAGCAAACGTTCAACAGTAGCTACTCTACTACCTTTTCTGATAAGTTGTTGTAAGACAGGTATTAAGTCTTTAGTTTTAATGTTTACATTAGGGGGTATGCTACATTCAACAAAGGTTTAACTAGTGTCTATTTGTAAAATATTTTTATGCTCTGAAAGGGCCTGGATCATATTCAGTGTCAGTTATTCATGCCCGGAAATATTTAATTTTTGTTATTGGAAACAATGAGAGAGTTCTTACAATAATGAAAAATAATTTACCTAATAAATTGTGGCGAAAATCAAATCACCTCTATAAACTAAAACTCTGATACTAGTGTGAAGTCTGTACAGAACTGTGTTTTACTCTCAATTTTGTCCTGTGGCCAAGTTATTGAAATACAAAATTGTGCTTACAGTGCTCTAAGGGAAAATTTGTGTGCAGGAGCCAAAGAACCCCCCAAACCACTACAGCATTCCTTGTAGTAACCAAGCAGGGGTGTAACTAGCCCTAGCTTGCCACTGTATATTTATTCTGTCCCTGCAGAAACATCAAATTATCAATGTCATGCAGAAAATCTGAAACCCTGGAGGGGTTCCAGTACTGGGTTTGCAAAGGGTGGTAAGATCCCTAAGTCAGCCTGTGCTCAGGTGGAACAGTGTGGCTGCTCTGGATGAAGCTAGACATCATTCTGCTACTGCTCCCTGCCTGGAGCAGGGCTTAGGGAAAATGCTATGTTGCAACCTGGTTTTTAACAGATGACTCCTAAATTTCCATGTTTAAGAAGTTGAGTGAACATTCATAAGAGAAAGTAGATTGATTTGATTTTTGAGTACTGTCATCTACTTATTCCCTTAACAAAGTTTGTGTGGAAGGAATCTTCTGGGTTCCCTCATATTCTGCTACATCTTGTTTTGCACTAGTGATACTGTAGGAATGCTGTTTACAAGTCTGTGCTGCCCTTTGCCTCTGAGATACTAAAAAAGCTAATTAATTAGCTTTCTTTCCAGTCCCACCTTCCTCTTTATTTGTAAGCATTCTGTAAGCCTGCCAGAGCAGTCATGCAGTACTTGTCAAATAGGTGCACTAAGAATTTGCTTGTATTTTCAGGGTCAGTTTGGAAATTATTTTTCTTTATGTTATGAAGTTCCTAAATAGAGTCAAGTAATTTTTTGGGTCTTGTTTTGCTCTCTTACCATGCCCATTCACAGGTTTCAATGAAAAAACTACTTATAACTAGGGCTGTATTCACAACATTCTTTACAGCGTGAAGGGAAAAATATGTGAATATGTTGGGCTAGGTAATCATAGGATTTTTCTACAAATTGAAATAAATGGTTGTACCTAAAATGAGTCCCAGATTTCAACTTCTAAAAATGATGTTTTATCTTGCAGTGCTTGTGCAACTAGAGACCCAGAGCACTAAATTTAGTACCATGAAATTCCATTTAAACTTCTGAATTTACAAATACAGTGCATTACCATTCAAGCCTTGATATCAGGATCAGTAGCGTGAAGACAGTAGATGATTCCTTCAAAAGACCTACCACTTGTCCAGGTGGTCTGTGGAGAAGAAGAAAATGTCCCATCACATTACAAATACTACAGCTGTGAGGGTCTTGGGGCACTGGTGTCAAAACCACGTGTCCTGGCTTGATCCAGGAGAAAGTTAATTTTCTTTCTAGTAGTTGGTATGGTACTCTGTTTTGGAATTTTTTTTTACCTTGCTGCATCAAAATGACGATGAAGACATTCTATAATTTATTATCTAAGTTACTGTGAGAGTCATCTTTTTGTAGAATGGTTCATATTGGAAGGGACCTTAAAGATCATCTTGTTCCAATGCCCCAAACAGACAGGGACACCTTCCACTGAGCCAGGTTCCTCAAAGCCCCATCCAACTTGGCCTTCAATATTTTTCCAGGAATGTGGCACCCACTTCTCTGGGCAAGTGGTTCTAGAACCTCACCACCTCACAGTAAAGAATTTCTTCCTAAAATCTAAAGTAAACCTGCACTCTGTCAGTGTAAGGCCATTCCTGCTCATCCTATTACTTCCTGCCCACGTCAAAAGTCCCTCTCCCCAGGCAGAACAACCCAAATTCTCTCAAACTGCCTACATATTGGAGCCATTTCATCCCTCCTTTTCTCCTGTTCTTAAAAACAACATCCTTAAATGCTAGACTAAATTACACTCCTATTCTATTTTTGTGTATTTCCCAATAAAATTTTTTAAAAATTGGTTAAGTCACTTTAGCTACTCTTCCTTATACCAATACTAACAAGTGCACAACACAGTCAAGTTCATCTTTTTTACAATTAAGACGTGTATCTCATAGTCTACATTATGTGGTAACTTATTAATTTACTAACATTTTTTCTTTACAGTATGTTTATCCAGGTTTGGGCAACTTGAAAAACATTTCTAGAACCACCTTGCTGAATTTAGGAAATTAAGTTTCCCATATAATAGTGCCCATAGGTGGCTAACTAAAGATCATCTGAAGCTAAAATGATGGAGGAGAACTGCTGAATCCTAAATCCTTTATGGTTGTATAGAAGAACTTTAGCTACCCAAAGCCAGCTAAAGGGGCTTTAAGGGGCTAATCTCAAACAGCATAAGCTTGCCATGGATTTCTGAAGGCAGGGGATATTTGAAAAAGGTGAACAGTCTTAAAATGCTTGTTAAGTATCAGAGATAAATTAGATTTTAAGGAATGCCTTAGAGGTGGATCATTGTGAGAAGGCAATAGGATGAAAGTTACCTTTGTGATATTGACATACAAGGAAGAATTCATAAAAATAATACATACTTGAATAATTTTGGACAAATTTGAATAATACTAAATTGGAAAGAGAGGTATAACAGTAAGGATTTGATACAAATAAAGCCTCCGTTTCTCATTACTCACATCCTTGATTCCTAATGATTCCTAGCTCTATAAAATATAATGAGTAAGTAATGACAGCTCAATTTCATGCTCTTCAGCAGTAGTAGCTGGGTCTTGCTCACAAATGAGAAAGCTTGAAGCCCAAATAATTCCTAAGTTTCCCCTGCAACAGTGATTGTGCATTTGCATTACTGTTCATGTTTTCTGTTGAGAGCCAACAACCCATTCAGTGCCTTCTGAAGCACAAGTGTGTTATTTTTAAAAGATTAATGGTTCTGCAGAGTGGTAACATACATAATTAGGAAGCTTGTATTTCCACATTTAACCTGATTCAATGCCCTTCACTTCAAAGAAATGTATAATTTGGCATTCTAGTTGAGTTCTGTCAAAACATGAACCAAAAGCAATGTAGTTATAAAAGAAAGAAGAATGAAAACAAGACCAAAACTATTTTGATCTACTTAGAATCAAAGGCACCTTTTCATCAGATAAGACAGGTGAAATTATGAAGAACAGTGATATAATTGTTAAATATGGAAAAATTAGTAACAGTATCACATAAGGAAGACTATGGCTAATGGCAGCATTTATGATAGGTACTTGAAAGGTAATGGAGCCTGCAGTGGTTAGCATGGCAATAAGCTGAAGCTAAGCCATGATATTCAAAATACTATGTAACTGTAACCAGCAGGTACCCATAAATTGTGAGATTACTGAACAGGATATTTAGAGCTGTCTGAATAGCTGTTTCTTGTCTCTTGTAAGAAATACAGAACACAAACACAAAGAGCATCAAGTGTAACTATAAATTTTCTTTATATTTCTATTTTCTTTGATTAGTGTGGGAGATGGATTTTATTTCTCCATTAATATTTTGTTTTTCCTCACTACGCCTATATCTAAATTGATCCTGATTATGTCTGAAACCAGGAATTGTAAAAGGATACAAATATGGTGTGTCATGGGATGCAAACGTTTAGCATATTTCATCCAAGAGTTATGGTTGAAATATGAATTATAACAACTTGTTATAAAACTTGTATTAATAGCTTTTCCTTTTACTACTATTCATCCCTGAGACTATTTTAATGATTGAAAAGTAATTCTAACAGTGTGCAAAAAAATTTAGTTCATGTTATAGATTTCAGAGTAGCATGTGTATATGAGGAAAAAGAAGAGGGAAAGCATCCTCTGCAAAACCAGGATGTAGTAAGTAGAACACAGATATCGTGGGAGGTAAAGCATCTTGCAAACTGTAAGGACAAGAAATTTTGGTTGATAAACATGGAGACAAAATTCTTATCTAATTCTAGAAATTCCAAGGGGAACAACATCTTTCTAAGTCACAGTTCCTTAATAATGGGTCTTGAGTAAACTCCCAAGAAGTGCAAAACAGTATGTTATGCACTAATATAATGATATTGGAAAAATATAAAAAAAAAAATTCCTATTGAAAAAGGTCTTCCTAGTTTTTAATGGATAAAATAATAATCTTGGAAACATAGATGATTCCTCTCCCCTCTATTGGTGAGACATGTCTGGAGTGTTCTGTCTAGGTCTCGGCTCCTCACTAGGACAAACTGAAGCCAGTCTAGCAAAGAACATGAAGATGATCAAGGGCTTGCAGCACCATTTGTATGAGGAAATGCTGAGAGAACTGGGACTGTTCAGCCTGGAGAAAAAAGGCTCAGGCTTATCCATGTGTACAAATACCTGATGGTGAGACAGGGAGGGAAGCAAAGACAACAGATGGTATTTACTATTGCTTGTTTTTATGAGTACCTTTAATGGATGTTGCACAAAAAAATTAGGAGTCTTGGTAGATGTATGCAGCTCAATTTAAAGAATTAAATAATTACAAATAGTGTAAAAGTTATATATGATTAGACTATGAAGAAAATGTTGCTATGACTATGAAATTAATACAAGTGAAAAGACAGAGTTCTGGAAATTTCTTCTGTGTAACAAAATGTGCCATGATAAAAAATATAAATTTTGTACAACCTCTTCTGCTCCTGAAATAAAAGATTGGAGAGGACATAATCTTCATATATTGAATTCTTGTTGATGTCCACCATCTCTATAGTAAACACTCTGGTAAGGCATAGGAAGCAGGAAGGAAAAAGCTGGCAAACAGTAACGATGTTTGCAAACTTTCGTAAAAGGTTTGATAATGGCAATTATGAACAAATATCTACAGCAGTGGAAAATTTCAGTGGGCCTCTGATAGTAAATATAATTAGTAAGAAGTCCAGAATGGACACTGACTATAATATGTATGTGTCTGTCTGTCTGTCTTCCTTCCTCCCTTCCCTTCCCTCCACCAACCAGTCTTAACAAGTAGCTTGCAAACTAATTACTCACAGGTGTTGCCTACTTCTTGACCCAGCTACTACAATGATTCAATTTCATTCTATTAGAAAGCATGAGGCTGCATTGTTTTACTGCTTGTTATGTGATCTTGTTTTTAGTTCTCATCAAGATGTAATATTCAAACAGTAACAGTTACACTATTTTTCAGTGTAAAGCAGCTCCCACGTTGATGCTATTTTCTCAAGACCACAGGTTTTGGATAGGAATTCTTGATTCACACAGGAGGTTTCCAGATGAAATGTGCAGTCCTAAGGAGAAATGGTATGTGAATGCTTTCATATTTTCTGCTGCTTGACTAGAGTGCTGCTTTTAGACCATTAGACTTTACTGACAGAAAATTACAACAGTACCTTTACATCAATTTAAATGTTTACAAAAAAGAATCACAGCAAGGCACATAGTATTTCTTTACCTTGCTTCCTAAGTCAAGCTTTTCCTAAATAGTAGGAAAATCCCTCAATGCCTTCAGTGAAACAAAAAGCAAGGAAACCTTGGAAGTCCACAGAAACATCTGTATAATGAGCTAATATTCTCTCTGGTTATTAGTTGAGGAGAATGTATGCTAAAGTGAACTTGGGGATATGCTGAAAAACTAAAAGAATAGACTGGAATGATTGTGCAATCTGAAAATCTGATACACAACAGGATTAAAATTAGATAATTTTAATATGTTGTTTAGCGACTGTTATATCTTTCAGTATTTACTTATCACATAACACAGAAGAGGATTTTTTTACCATACCCCACAGGAAAAACACTTGAATATGACTTGCTAAAATTGACCTTTACTTACACATTGTGACTTTTACATGACAGTATTATGATAAACTGACTCTAGCTTCAGATTTATTACTCAGTCCTGACCTTTGGTTATATTAGAATATTGTTTTCAACCAGACTAAATAATAATGTCTCTGTGAATGTAAGAAACTGGCAGATCCGAGATGTCAATTGCCAGCTCAATTTTCCTTTCACCTGGGATTACAGCATGTCACAGTGCTTTATTGATCTAAGAGTCATTAGAGTTCAGAGTTATAACTCTTCAGTTTTACACACAGTGCAATACAGTGCACTGTAGAAGGGATAAGGCATGAACTGGAGCATGACTCCAGTTCAGACTGGTCAAAATTTGGAATGATTATTTCATCAGAAATAAGTATAGTGATTTTGGGGTTTTTTTCCCCCTCAGTTCATACAGCCAAAATATCTTTGGGAAAATATTCAAAATTATCCTTCCAAAATGATTATTGCAGGGTATTGTCCTGGTTTGGGGCCACCTGAGGACAGGTATTTAGTATATACTGGAAAAAAACACTGTTCTTGAGATTTGAGTGCTTAGTTTTGAAGTTAGTGGAACATTTCAAACAATAACATTGTTGCAATTACATTGCACTCCTATTTAGTATGGCATAGTAATATATTTTGATTTCATGATTTAATGTTATATCCATTATTATTATTATAATATAATAATGATAATATGATTATTCATATTATGTATTATATTTCAAAGAAAAATCTTGACAACTTTTTTCTTACATGTCAGTTAAGTTGATAGATTTTGCTGATACGTTTTGATTTAATAAAATCAGTATCTATTGTTAAAAACTGTTTAGGTAGTCAGAATATTTTCAATCTGCTGTAAAATAGAGTATAGCAACTAATAAAAGCACTTTTTTGCAACTTCCACTCATGCTTCAGAAGAATTAATGTAATGGAATGTCTTTCAAGCAGTGCAGCAGCTTCATTTGGCCTTGTTTTTCAGATAGGGACTAAAATCAGTCGGATTCTTTCTTTAGGAAAGACTATGATTTTAATCCCATAGAAAGTTGCATTATTGAAATAATAATTCATTTCTGTAACATGTACATAAAGATTAAAGAGCTTGACATACTATTTTTATGCTATTGGTGCCAGGATTCTTCTGGATGCCAAAGCACATCTCTGCTGCATTCAGGCCTCAAACAATTTTTAAGCATAGAATCATAGAACAGTGTGTGTTGGAAAGGACCTTGAAGATCATCAAGTTCCAACCTCTTTGCCATTTCCCACTATACCAGGTTACTCAGAGCCCCATCCAACCTGGCCTTGAATGCTTCCAGGGATGGAGCATCCACTGATAAGGAAGGCAGATCACAACAGCATTTTAGTCACTTGATCTGGATAGTAGAACAGAGCAACATTTACTCTTATCAAGGACACTAGAACACAACAGCACAGCTTTAGAGCAATAAAGTATGCAACTTAAGCAAACAGAAATTATGCAAAATGCAAGTAGAATTCCAGCTCAGCTCTGCAAGGCTGACGAAGTAGAGGTTACACAAAATGACGATATTGCACTTACTTAAAAGCAGGGGTCAAGGAACAGCCACCTGTTGCACCAACAGCTGCACCAATAAAGCACACTGGACATTGAAGACAGACCCCCAAAGAACCATATAAGGACTTCTGATTTATGGGTCACACTTCTGTCATAAGCATCTGAATATGTCAAATAAAGTCAGGGAAGTGGGGTAGGTAATGAATATGTAATCAGTGTGTATGATAAAAACTCTGTTCCAATACTTGTCACACTCGAGTGGAGGAAGGATCTGCCAAGTGGCCAGCATGCTGTAATAAAGAACACCCCCTTTCTAATACTCAAAACAGTGTTGGAAAGTTTCTATCTGGCTGATTTTGGTATCAGCACAACCTCCCTGGGCAACATGTTCCAGTGTCTCACCTCCCTCACAGTAAAGAATTTCTTCTGTGTATCTGACCTAAGTTTCCTGCCTTTCAGTCTGAACTCATTCCTTTTTGTCGCATCAGTGCAGTTCCTTGTGAAGAGTCACTCTCTGGCTTCCTCCAGATACTGGGAGGTTGCTATGAGATCTCCACCAAACCTTCTTTTCGCCAGGCTGAACAACCCTAACTCTCTCAGCCCATCATCACAGCAAAGCTGCCTCTCCCGGACTTGCTCCATGTGCTTCTCATATTGAGGACACCAGAACCGTATGTATATCCATAAAGCTGTTAGTTGCTGTGTCTTACAACACCTTGCCATATATTTCTACCTACTCTACTGCTGCATGGATGTCTTCACTATCCAAATTATTTTAAAGGTATTTGCATTCATTGAACATGTAACTTAAGTGAGTAGGTATCCATAATATAGATATAGACATATTTTACCAAGGTCGTTAATGTCTTCCAGAAGACGTATTACTGAATTGTTTTACTTGTTCAATGTAGTTTAGTTAACAGTGAAAAAAAGAAAGAATGTCTCCATAGATTAGCAGTGGTTTTGTGGTTTAATATTTTCTTCAAATGAAGTATGTATTGGTGGGGGTTTTATTATTTTGGGCAGTTTTGTGTTATCATTTTAAGTGTGCATTTTCCCTTTCTTATTCATGATGGATAGAAACACACTTTACAAGCTACCAGAGCAACTTAATAAGAATGGAGGTGAAATAAAAAACATTGATACTGTCTACAAATAGCAGTCTCCTTCAAATTCACATTTTTGAAAACCTAATTTTGTAATTATTATAGTTGAAGACATACTCAGGTACTGCACATAATATTTTATGCTTTTAAACCTCACGTAAAAAAATCACTGGTATTCATTGAACCATCACAAAGAGGTCTCCAGTCATCTTGCTTTAAAATCAAAACTGCTTACAACAGATGCAGGATTTTATTAGTTAGATGGCAGCAACAAGGTTACCTTTAAAATGTCTGTGTTAAAACAAATGTGCTTTCTGGAAAAAAAATTCATCATGTGATGCATTGAAAACAGCCATCAGTCAGAAAAATGATCATAGAAAAAGATTTCAACAACTGTTGTTCACTTTATTTGACTGATCTGATAAGGCCAGTATGCCAGAAGCAGTTTGTTATTCCAAGAACTCTAACCTTCATCTCACTTAAGGAAAAAAAATTAAAGAAATCAATTGTAATTTCAGCTCTTTAGAAGACTCTGCATCTTATTTTACAAAGCAAATACTTGTTCCTATTATGACGGAGGAAATAAAAATGCAACTTCTGTCTAGAAATTATTGCTTAGCTTATTTCTATTTTATGAGCATTTCTTCCCCCTGACTGAGAATGCAGCTTAATTGCTCAATAAAAGTGTAAGGTTTTAAGACAAAAAATCAACTATAAAATGAAATGAGATTTAAAAAATGTATGCTAAACAATGTGTCAGTTCATTGCACCAGAGCTGGTGGCTTTGAGAGCTGACAATTAGAGGGTCAGATTCATTATAGCTGTATTGATGTCAGATGAAGTTGAGGCAGCATTTTGTCCTAAGTTTATAGCATATTCAAATTCAGCAAAACTGACAAACTGGCAAACAAAAATTTTGTGGAACTGATCACTACTGAGGATATGAGGTCTTTATTCACAGATAACCACACCTTCCCAAATGAAAGAAAGGTCAGATTGCCACTCTTTGTTGTTTGGAGACTTTGGGCTCTGTGATGTTTTTTCTGTGAATTTCATTTATTGGACAGTGACAAGGTAGACAAACTGAATTCTCCCTGTGCGCTCTGCTTTTCAAAATTAATGAGAAAAGACTGTAGGGCCAAGGTTTTAAATCTCCTGAGAAGAAGATGCTGGACATGCACCACAGGGAAAGTATTTTTGCCTGTAGCATTCTTAGAGATTCAGATTTCTGAATAAAGCCCAGTATCTGACAGTTCGAGAAGATGGCACTCCACAAAAACTCCTGTCAGCTATTGCCTTCCCTTCATGAGGCACTTGGTATTTCTGTGCTGGAAGAAATGTTTCAGCTTCTTTAACCTTCAAACCATAACCAGGGCATGTTTTCATACCAATTTCAGCACCCTGTCAAAACAAGAGTAGCTTATTAGGGACTGTGACCAAGCAGTGGTCAAAGGGACAGGCCCAGGACTGGTGTCTAGACAACATTTTCCCCTTGCTCTGTTTGTGGAGGAGATGGACACTCCTGGTTAGGTGGGACTGTGGTGGCAGGAGGCCATGTCTCCTGGCAGGCTGTCAGCAGGGAGCAGCAGTACAGAGAGCAGACCCTGAGAAACCATTGATGAGACAGTTTGAGGTCGAGCAGAAGCTTCCAGTTTTATTTTCATAAAACATCAGAAAACTCGGGAGTGATTGCTGTTGTGAGGTCTTTTTAGAATTACTTATATAAACCAAAGCAAAAATCAGGGGATTTAAAAGGCAATGTGATATTAGATTTTAAATTGTAAATCCTTCCTATAATCCTCGCCAGGATTAAAGCATATTGATGAATGAAATATTATGGACATTTTTACACATATTTGCTTTCAGCTTTTTAATATATATTTCATTGTCTGTTAAACCCTTGCTTCACTAGAGAGCCTAAAATAGCTTGCTTCTAAAGCTGAAGCCAAATGGACTTCTTCATAGTGGAAATAGCATACTTTATTCTTCTTTGTTTTTGTTTTTGTTTCACCGTGAAACTTTGTGCCTTGTAGATGTATGTCTGCCACTTATCTTTGTTCTACAGGCTAGAGAAGAAATAATTCCATACCAATAAGTCCACATTGAGTAACAAGTTAAAATCACTGACCTACCATCATCCTCAGCCAGGGAGACAAGACTTTTTCTTACAGATTGTACTCTTGAATCTCAGTCATATTTGTTGTCAGAGAACTATAAATATTTACAGGAATATGCTTAAAGAATCTCTCACAGTTCTTATTATCTGTTAATAAAATTCTGTTTTGTGGATATTTCATGAATTTATGGATTTCCTCCTTGATGAATGGTTACATCACAACACACAGCTAAGCAGAAAGTGGCACAAATTTTGAGTCACTGACTCATTCAGGGTGAAACATTTACCAGTAAGGAACACTTATCTGGACTTTGGTTACTCTGTTTGATGCTTCTGTTTTTCTGAGATTGATTCTGTTTCCAGATGGCTTCTGAATTTTTTTTTTAGGGATAAAAACACATGCATAAAACACGTGGAAAAATTCCTATTCAAGTAATGGAAAAGGGGAAAAAAGATCTCCCTTGGAAAAACTGTGGGTAATGATAAATATTGTTGTTTCTCTCCAAAAAGAGAAAGATTAGATCCTGTTTTATCTGTTGCAACCTTGTAAAATGCTGGTAAAAGTAAGCTGACTTTCCAGTTTATGTTTGCAGTTCTTCTAACATATATTTCATACCTGAAAGAAAAGAAAGAATATTTATTTTCATTTATGCTCTTTATAGACAGTGGTTTTGAACATGGTAAAAGTAATGATCTGGTGTCACAGTTCCACAACAGAGAAGTGCTGCTGACTTGCATGAGAGTTCTCAGATTGCCACTGAAAAATTTAATTTTTGATTGATTTGATGTTTTTTCTTCTTCTAGATGTTACATTTTGTGTATAAAAAAGTGGTGACACTCATTTTTCTAGCTACTTCTAGCACTTTAGGAAAACCCCAAAATATCTCTCTTGCTTTGTTTTAGAATCAGGCACCTTTCATTCAAAAAACAGAAGTCCTGGTATCCGGACACTACATATTACAAACATTATGTGGATATTAAAACTATTATGTCCATTTTTAGAACTATATGGTATTGGTTTTCTACATATATATTTCTTTGTCAAACCCTGGCATCACTGAAGAGCCTAAAATACCTTCAGATCTATGTAGGCCAAATATTTTCCTTCTCTTTTCAACAGTTGGACCAGGGGCTTTTAATAGCTCTTGATAATTGATTATATACAAAGACATAGTTTATGTTTGCCACTGGGATTGTAGCCAGATATTTATTTTTGCTTAATTTTCCATGATTTTTTACATATTTTTGTGAGTCAGGTCAGTTAAATATTTATTAGTGTAAAAAGATATGATTGTACTATAGGCATCTGAGTAAGAAGTGTATGCTTTCCTGCATAGAACCTTTATTAAGAAATGCTCTATGATTCTCTTAATTAATTAATCATTCAGAATTACAAATGTTTTTTAAATAGCATTTGAGTAACTCAGTGTATTACCAAAGAATTCTTCCACCCTCTTTGATATTCCCAAGTCTTTTGATTTCTTGGCACACACAGAAAGCTTCACCGCAAGTGATCAAGGCTGTGAATGGCTTAAAACATTGTGGGAATTACCTTCTATCCTGACAAAATCATATGGTAAGTAATGCACTCATTCATTTTGAATAAACTTTCAAAATTTGAAGTTAGTTGGCACTGATTCTCCCACAATGTCATTTTCTGAAGCAGCCTCAGTACTCAGTCTGAACCACTTTGCCATGCTTTTTGCTGCATAAATTATTAAGTTATACTTTGATGTTTTATCTCATTTTAGAAAATATCAATCACCAGTTGGAAGGAACCCTCCTGTTCTTCAGTATGTGGGACTCAGCAGACAGAAGTGAAGAAACTTTTTTATTTTGCTCTGCCAAGACTGGGTCAGTCAGTGAAGCAGGCAAAGTATTGAAGAGCTATCCACCTTCACCCTAAAGCAGAGAGAAATAATTCATTGTTCTTGGCTGTTGTATTTTATGTAATTAGGATATATTTTTTCAATCATTCCGGATGCATTCAAGTAGTAAGTGGCTCAGGACACACACAGTGAATTATTATATTGTTGGCCTATACTGGAAGCTTTATGAGCTGTTCTGCATCCTTATCTGTTAGAGGAAGATGAAACCCCATAAAAGTCAAGCTGAAAGCTACAAAAAACATTACTGCTTTGTTTTTCCTATTTATGAAGTACTGAACTGTAGAGTACTCTAATGATAGCTTGTATTAATTTTAACAAACTTGAAAATCTTGCTGACTAGTCTAACATTTAGGTCCTTTTTCATTCTCTTTCTCATCAACCTTTAGCTTTTTGCTGGAGGCACCACATTTGTTATGTTAGTGTAAGTAGATAATTACAAACAGTGGTAAAATTGAAACACCACCACTGGTAAAGCTGAGAGGCTTTTAAAAGTTTCATCCCACTCAGCTACAAAAAAAAATTAATTTAAACTAAAATATATGGATTGTGAACATATCCGTTTCATTAACACAAAACCCTTTTGTTTTTTAGGGGCTGTTTTTTTAAAATAGCTTCAAATCTGTTTAAAAAAATACAGAAAATATTCTGTTTCCTAAAACTAGCGTTTTCTGGTTCTTGTTTTCTACTTACACATGAACACTGGAATTTGCCTACAGAAACTACCCATGGGATTTAGGGGGAAAAAAACATAATCCCTCTTCTCACAGATTGATTTTTAACTAAAGGTAAAACTGTGAAGCAGTTTAAACTCAGGTGATCCTGGGTTGTCTGTTGGAGGTGATCTTTAGCCTTTTGTAAGCAGGGCTTTATTTTGCAAAGACCCAGGGATGTGTTGTAGGGGGGTAGGTTATAATGCCTGATGTGTTGTACTGAAGATCTGAAGAGAATACTAAAGAGGGAATAATAAGTGTTAAGAGACGAGCATAGGCACAGCTAGTTCCTCCAGATAAGTTCAAGACATAAAAAACAACTGTTAGTTCATCCAAAACCTTAACCTGTGGCTGCATCTACTGATGCTGCTTCAAACTTTATTAATGTCTAGGCAGAATATATTTTATATATGTCCTGTAAACATTACAGATCTTAATGCTTTCTTTGGCCTTTGTTCTGTATTCCATTATCCTGTGTGAAATCCATCCTCGGAGCAGGCATTGGGCACAACATTACATGAGACTCAATGAAGTTGTCATAGTAAAATTTAATGGGATGTGGAATATGTGCTGGCCCTTTTCCAAGGATGAATTTTACCTTTTTTTGGCATGAATTTCTGATTTCTTCCTTTGTGAAAGCTCCTCTATTTCTGTTAAGGTGGCCTTATGCTCCTCAGAAATTAATACACTTTTTAGTCCTTTATTAAAAATGTGACAAGAATACTGGCAACAGGGTAATGTCTTTTCTATTCTTTTATCTTAGTGAGACTACTAGCAGGAAAGGAAAAAGAAGGAAATACAAATTCACTGTCACTTCATAAATATTATTTGTAAGTAATTTCCTCAAAATCATATTCCTCTTTTTTTTTTTTCCTTTTTTTTTTTTTTTTTCTTTTTTTCTGTCCCATTTTAAGATCAGCATAAGCCCCAGGGGACCTTACAAAAATTGGAAATATGTTATGACCATATTTTTTATTTTCATGCTATGCAAAAGAGTAATCAATATTGCAGCACTGTAGTTCTTTGATCCCCTGACTTTATTATGCATGGAGAATGCATATTGCATCCACAGGTGTTTACTAAGCTTGTCTTCATATGCCTCCTGATATAACAAAGAATAATATCCTGTCTTAAATCAGCAAATGAGGATGTATTTTATAGTAACCATTTTCTAAACATCAAGTTACAGAATTCACTTTTAAAGTCTACTTAGAACTGACCTAACAATACTTTTGTATTATAATTTATTAATTTGCTGTCTTTTTCAACTATGGTAGTAATTTTTAAAGATTTTTTTCACAATAAGTGTTTATGCAAGTATTTATGCATATTCAATTCTCTGTATGCTTCATGGAGGTCACATTTTCAAGGGGAGCAGATAATTCAGGAAAAAATTCCTACACATATACACCAACAGTCAAGCAAAAATGCTATATTTATGACACAGTTTATTCTGACAGAAACAGAAATCAAGTATATTGAGTGAAAGAAAAATTTTTAGGCTAAAGAAAAAATACTTCAGTTGTTGTCCTTGCATTAGGAGGAGAAACAGTAACCATATGCAGTTTTCCAGGGTTATTAAAATAGCCTAGTGTTAGAACAGTATAAGCAAATGTGAATTGCAAGATAGGAATAAGGCATATATGGCAAAGTGGTTGAATACCTTATTGCAGGACTTGTAAGCTGATTTCATTTTGGGTCAGTTATTGACATTCCCCAGAACTCAAACCATAGCTTCAACAATCCTTCTTTAGCAATATTCTGCATTTGTCTCAAAAATGGTGTATTGTTTAGGTTTTTTTTTAAAAAAGGAAAAATGCCTTGCGTTTTCAAAGTAGTTTTAAGAGGCAAAAACAAAAAGAGTGCTTTATATCAAGCTAAATAAATGACCAGAAAAAGAAAAGGTTGTTGCTTTCTAACTTCTTTCTTATGCCACAGCTTCAAAGTGTGATTAACTGGTTGTTAAACTGTGTAATAAATATGCTTCAACTGAAGAAGTGTTCAATTGGCTGTTAAGACTTTAAATTAATCAGTGTGTACCACACAGCCAGCTAGAATTCATTTTTGTGACTGTAAAGTGTCATCTCTGTCATCTTGTACTACAACATACATACACACTATTCTCTACAATACCTTTAAAACAGCTCTAAAGTGATCTCCAGGGACCATACCTGTCACGAGATAATTACTGTCCTGTGCTATATGAAACTCTTGACTGCTCTTCCTGTTTTAGGTATCCCAGGAGAATAATCACTGCATAACAATGTCTTTTCCACTGTGATTTAGTATCTTCTTATGCTGATTGACAAAGCAGTCAAGATGAAATTAATTTATCTTGTACCACTAGTTATGTGGCACAGTTTGAAGCCAGAAGACATTAGGTAATGCTGCTAAGAGGTGTACAACTGTCCTCCTTTCTGAAATCAGGCTCCAGCTACTGACATTCAAAAAGGTATGAAACATGACATCTGGTAAGCTCGTTTTTCTCAACCACTTTTTGTAATCAGATTTAAAATCTCACCAGATATTTCCTAGCTGCACAAAGCATAGCTGATATGGTTATTAGATCTTTACATACCTATGTGGTATATAAACACACAGGTGGAGAAGATGCTGATATTCAGCACCCGAGCAATTCAGAGTTTGGGTCTCATTGGGGTTAGGTCACCATTGCCAGGTGGGGTTGGGTTGTACAAGGTAAGCCGGATCCCCAAATATGGGAGGAAAGAAATCAAGAGGAGCTGTGCAGGCTGACTTCACTGAGCAGTGAGAGAGGAAAATTGCTGAAGAAACCTCTGGTTATGCGTACCTTTTTCCTGGGACAATGACACAACTGCTTCTCTTTGGCTCTCCAAGGGATGGGTAATCATCTTGGTCAGACTAAAGCTTGGAACACAGCTTGTGGGGCTAAAAAGTTGCTGTTCCTGGCCACTTGCCACCAGCACCAAGGTTCAGGTTCATACACCAGCCTTTCAAGGAACATTTTTTCACCTCACTCCCCTCCCAGCCTCTGTGGTGCCTAGGCCCCAGAACAGCACCTCCTCACTCAGGGGACAAAGCCTGCACTACTTTTTAAGACTTAATTACATATTTTTGTAAGATTTGTAAGGATTTATGTCCTTAAAAATCCATGGTATTTTGAAGGGAAAAGGGAACCTGGTTAGAGGCAGCTTGGAAAGCACAGGAGGAAAAAAAAATTCACAAATGCAAATAAATATTTTAGTTGTCAAAGGAAGGATGACTGCTTCTTAAGATAGTAGTTTAGCGAATGTTTTTGTGACTACCTGTTTTTTTTAAATACATGCACCTCTTCACAAAAAAAGTAAGACCCCCAAAACCAACATCTTAATTTTTTTTTTTTTTTTTTTTTTTTGTGTGTGTAATTCAGGAAGGAAGCATATGGAAACAAGGCTGGGAACCATTTAAATCATTGTCTGATTTATTTTAAGAAAAAAAAGTAAGGTTACATGAAAATTTCTGATTTCTCACTCTCTAGATGAAAGACAGAGAATAAGAATAATATACCAGTGATTCGTGATGCAGCTTTTGATTTGTCCTTAAGATATTTATGAAACTATTATCTTTATTTCCCCTTTTTCTTTTCATACTATTTGATTTGTGGGAAAATTAATGAAAGAAATTACATACACAAAAGCAGCCCGTAACTGTTGCATACTCAAATTGATAAATGTGAACCATATCCAGTGTGATATTTAACAGAAATGAAAATATGAAGGTACTAAAGTTATATCTCTTTTTTTTCCTCTTCATTGGTTCTGTTATTAAATGAAAGGAAATCTGAATATGATGTATCTTGACAATGGACTCTTACATAATGTAACATCATTTAGCATTATTAAAATGTGAATTATTCTTGTAATTGAAATTTTTTTCAGCACTAAAACAATGATTGATGTACATAATATTCATTTTCTAATTCACAGAAAATACAGTAACAGTAAATTCCTAAAAGCAATTATGTTATCCTTTGTTAACATTGAAATTACAAGCAAAGAATGCTTATTAAATTAATAAAAGTGATGCATATATAATTGAGAATGAGGTAGAAACTAATATAAACTGAATTAAAATGTATTTTTACATATAATAAGCTTCTAATAATACTGCTTGCTTGGGCAACACATGCTCAATCTATGCACCTTGATGCAGAAGTGAAAATATATGCTTAGGTTAAGGAATGCCAAGTTGATGGTTGTATTCAGTTATCTTAGAGGTTATTTCCAACCTCAATGATTCTATATCACTGAAAAACTCATGACAGAAAAACCAGAAAACCAGGCCATTGCTTCTTTCTTTCATGCTTTAGCAGAGTGGTTTCTCTGCTTTCCATGTAGAAAATAAGAACTTTTCACCACCTTATTGTTGTGTTGGTCTTCATCTGTGTAAGATACTAAAGATCATAAAGAAGGTCTCAGATGCTATGATAAAACTGTCGTATGAGCCTGACAAATCACTAAAAATCACTTTATCATTTGAATAAAGTGAAAAATGTGTTTGCTTGTAGAGACAAAGAAAGGTAAAAGAAGGCAGAAGAAACTGGAAAGATGATGTGCACAAAGCAAAGACAAGCACAGAATGTAAGTGAAACAGTGTTGTGGTGACAGAACGAAGAGCAATGGTGCAATGAAGAGTTTTATAGAAAATTAAAAAGGGTGACTTCCAAAATCAGTTTAAAAGCAGAAATTATATAAAGCCTTCCCACTGTGGTCAAAAAACAATTTGCCATACTTTGGCAATGCATGTCCTATAGATGTTATTAATTTAACAGAAAAAAAAGTTTTGAAAACACTCTTTTAAGTTATTTCTACCACCACTTTTTTGGTTATTAATACCTATTCTTGATCATAAAGACTGAATGCTCAGTATGCAAAATAAACGATAAATATAGTTTTGAAATCTCTGAAATTGAGGTGAAAGATGTCCTTGCCCCATGGCAAGGGCATTGGAACCTAATGACCTTTAAGATGATTCCTAACCCAGGCCATTCAATGACTCTGTGATGATTCTCTGAAAAGCTTCAGTCTTACTGCAATAATCCAAAGTTTCCTACCTCTTTATAGGTTATAAAAGAGAGGCTTCTTGCGCTTCTGGGAACTTAAACTTCTTGGATTCCAATTATTATAGGTTCAGAAGTGTCATGTCCAAATGTTTCTCTATTGTTGCTAGTTTGGGATTGTTTCATGGAGAGAAAATTCCCTCAAGTCCCAAAGTGAAAGCAAAACACTTTCTTTCAAACACTGTGGTTGTTTGAAGCTATTACAATTTTATACCATACCTTTGTCAAATTTTCCTAGAAAACTTCCTAAAGTGTGTTTCTAAGTAAATGACGTATCTGCTGTTTGCATATGTATGAATGTTATTTCTATGTAAATAGTGGCACTGAAATCTTGCACTGTTTCCTCCTGGAATTCCAAATCATCTTCCTAAAGCAGTGTTTTCTATTCATGCTCAGGCTTTTGGCATAAAGAGTAAGAGAACCAAAGTGCAGAAAAGGCTTTGCTTCTCTGAGACTCTAGGTTTCCCTAATTTGTTCCCAAATACTCCACATTAATTTGGCCAGATTAAGTGATAACACAGGAATTTTGCCATTGTTCAATGGGATCAAGGCTTCTTACCAAACCACTGCTCATAATTCAATGGCACAGTGTCAGCAGCAGAAAAACCCCAGCCTTCTCTTCACTACAACTTGCCTGTATCTTTGCTTTCTACCGCTTTGTAAAATAAGTGAAATATGCAGACCTGAGCATCCAGCTGTTACTGTTGGCAAGCCTCCACTTGCACAAGTTATAGAGGTGCAGGGTTACAAATTAACACCATCATACTGGGAAAGTGATTCCTGTGTTCTTTTTTTATTGTTATTCCAAGTTTCTTCAAGTGTAGCAAAGCATAAAACTATGTTTTTGTTCTCTTCTGGATGGCAGGACTGACCTTCAACCAAATATTTAAGGAACTCCGCAGAGCCTGATGTGCTCCACACTGCATGATTTGATGGGAAGGAAGCCTACCTCTACAGGAGGGCATCGAGAAAGTAAGATAAAGCAGCACTCTGAAAGGAACGGCAGCAGGACATATCTCAAAATATTATCAAAGGAAAAGTGTTTTCTTAAAGGGCAGCAGTCTCTATTGCAGAGGTAATACATTTTGCCTTGCAACATTTTAGAAGGTATGTGATTTTCAGTGCGGTATCATGGCATTCAGACAAAATGCCACACAAAAAAAGAGGGGTTTATAACCTATTGTATGTCTTTAAAACCTACTTGAAAGGGTATCTGCCACTATGAAAAACTTCAGCAGTTTAAAGAGTAGTTCTCCAGCTTTCTCACTCAAACAAAAAAATATTTCTTTCCCCTTTAAAAGAGGGGACACAGATAAGTATTAGCAGTATTGGCTGGAACTTTAACTATAGATGTTGCATAGAGCAGATGTGATGACAGCACATTGTAAAAATATTTATTTCCAGTCCCATTTATTTTCTTCCGAATGTATTTCTGAAGGACCCATCTAGACTCTTACATATAAATGTCAGGAACAATATTTTTAAAGAAAGAATTCATAAAATTTACTTTGAATTTTGATAGTTACATATGTACCGTCATAATAATATTTTAGTGTGCTTTTATAAAATGTTTGAATGTTCTGTGATTATCATACTTGAATGTATAACATCAAGACTGAAGGCAAAGGAATGTCAGAAGAGATACATTTTGAGAATAAAAGTTACATAAAACTAGCCTTCTAAGTAAGTGTCAGGCATGGCACTGGCAAATGTCAAAACATATAATGATTATCATGTTCAAATTCATATCTGAATTATGCTATTGAGTAACTGTGCCATGAACCCTGTACCTTGTCTGAATGTTACATAATCTTTCACTCAGATTTAGTCAAAATTGTTTGCATTCCTCTGGGCTTTAACTGTAACATGATAAAATGAACATAAACATCTAAATTTAAATGATATGCATAATAGGTGTCCTGTTTTTCTAAAAAAAGCTAATCCTCTCTCCCCCCCAAAAATAAAAACTCACCTCCCACATAATAAAAAATATAGCCATGACTAGATTTTTTAAAAACATTAACTGAATTATTCCAGTTATTGACAAACATATTCAGATTTCAAAATCCAAATGCAAATATCTAATATGAGCTCTTAACTGTCCTGGTTTTTCTGAGCATGATTTGATTGCCTTAGCATCCTCTTCTGCCAAAGTGCTGTAGCAGTAGAAATGCAGCAGTACAGTTGCTGATGGTCCTACTTGTCAGAGCAACAGTCCTTCACTGCTGAATCCCATCTCTGGCAGGGGCCAGTCACAGGTGCATAGGGAAAGCATACTGAACATATATCTAGAGTAAAGGCATGATCCTTCAGTATTTCCTCCAAGAGTCAATAATTTATGTTTTATTATAATTTTTTTCTCCCATATCATACACACTAGCTTTTGATGGATGTTCTTTTATTACTTCTTTAATCATTTCTCATCTCGTTTTGGTTACTGCTAAATGCCATGACAAAGTTATATGATTAACTATTGTTATTTACTTTCACTTGCTTTAAATCTATTGCTTGATAGTTTAAGGGTATCATATAGTTCAGGTGTTTCAGCATAAAAAAGTGAATAGACTTTTTCCCCACTTAATTCAGAGTCCTCATAAGCTCATAGTGCTCTATATCAGATTCTCTCCAAGTCATCCCTTTTTCAAAAGGGATAATTTAGCTGCCTATATATTTTTATATGGAAGCTACTCAATGGTTTGCCTCACCACCCTTTCTTTGATGTCTAGAGAGTTTTAAATTTTTTTTTTTTTAATTACTAATTGAAGTGTGCGTAACAGAATTTATCAATTCTCTTCGTGCATTGTTGCAGAATAATGTAAATTCCTCTAGGAACCTGAAATTCCAGCAGTGATCTTCTTTCCTCTGGCAGTAAAGCTGATTGAAAGTATAAGTAATCTACTTAACATGCTGGCAATTTCACATTGAAATATTGAGCAAATATCATGTGATCTGAGTGTTTTATTACTATTCAATTTATTGATCTCTTATTGAAAATGATTTATTAGTATGTCTGACTGAAACAATTCTTCAGACTTCTCTCCTGTAAAGAATGATCTGTGTACCAGCTTCCCTTAGCTTCTCTGCATTGAAATGCTCAAATTTTCTCCCCATACCATTCCTTTCTGTACCTACAGATCCACTCACCCTAAAATCACATATATTTGGCACAGGATTGAAAGGCCATACAGCTATTGGGAAGATTCTATGCTTATGATAAGTCTGTAAAATTATTCATAGCCTTGGACAATTTACTAAAACTCAGATCTTCTTTTTGTCTTGCATTGTTAATGGTTTCATATTAATGTTATGAAAGGTAATGATTCTCTTGGTCTGATTTATTTGTAACTTTCCTACCTCTGATTTATTTTTGCTGTAAGATCCTCCTCTTTCATTATAAATGGCCCCTTTTTTTTTCTGAGACAGGGCCTTTTAGATGGGTTTTTTCTGTAATGTTATTTTTATTCTGATTGGCTAGTGTGGTGCCTTTATCTGCTTTCCATGATTTATTTTATCCTGTCAGCTGCTCTTTTTGTTTCGTTTTTTTTTCCAAGCTTCACATTTTATATATCACTGCTAGTTGAAGGCAACCAACTATGACTAGTTCCTCATATTTCTCTAAGGATGTAGGTGACTGTCACAAAGTCACTATTTGATAACAGTATTTTGAACCAAATTCTACACTTGACCCAGAACCAAATCAGAGTGTTTTTTCTCTCTTTTTAGTAAGTTCTGAAAGTAGTTTCTGTAAGTGGCAGTCATATATGACATCAAAAACATGTACTTTATATTATATACCACCTGAAGTTTATCCACTTCAGATTATGTTTTCATTTATGGTTTTATTGACCATTTGGAACAAGATACACATTAAGGAGTCTAACTGAGGCTTTCTTCTGAACTAAAAATAGACCAATTAAACTTCTGATCCTGCTTACTAATATGCAATGAACTGTAGATTCTACTGAAATGCATCCCAGAATTACTATGGGAAACTTTACTTCAAAAGGGACATGGGAAATCTAGTCCTCTGATAAGAAATTAAAAGAAACTGTTTTTTAAACAGGGAGGGAAGAAATTTCTTCCATAAGCTGAAGAATCTGATATCAAAACAATGCTTTCAGGCCCATGGTGTGATTCTGTGGGTGTCCTGTGGAGGGCCAAGAATTGGACAAGACGATCCTGATGGGTTGCCTCTAACTCAGAATATTCTGTGATTCTAAAAGACAAATTTAAGGCAAAGTTTACAGCAAATTTCACCAAAGAGCAGACATTGAGATAGCTGCCAGAGGAACCTGTAAGAGTTCTGTAAGAGTGAAATTAAGTTGCCTACAGAGAGTAATGGTGAATATTGTAAAACTTACTAGGTTGAACAAGACTCAGAAGCTCCCCTTTCTCCCCAGACTGCAGGACAGAAAATTGCTTTTACAGGGAGAAATATAAGCTAGAAATTGTTTTCCCACATTACTAAGGTATCTCTGTTGTGCTGAGTCTGTAAATTTGCTGCAAGTTAGATTCATACTAGACTCTAGTATTTCTTCTCTGAAATGGTAAACATACCCATGGTACTTCACACAAAATGCCATGTTAAAATAAATGCTAAACTAAAGTACTCACTCTGAATTGCCTATCCATGTAATCTGTAAATTACTTTCAATAATCCATAAAAGGAAACAGACTGTGCCATGTTAAAGGTTTTTGCTGTATCTCAAGAAGTGCACCTCTGCAGTTGCATTTATTCACTCTGGGAAAATTTCCTAATACTTCAGGTGAAGAAAGGTTTTTAGCATCTTATCCTTGTAGTCCAGATCTCCAAGACTGCAAGGAGAAGATGTTCCTGTAGCTGTTCAGATAAAATAGCCTCCTCCTTTGACTGACAATCCCAGAATGAATAGTTGAAATCTGGGGGATAGCATGGCACTACTGAACAGGGAAGAAATGGGAAGTGTATCACGTCATTCTGATTTACTCCACAGCATAACTGCCCATTTTATATGAAAAAAACTCTGCAAAGTGAAGTGGTTACTTTGGAGTCTTTCTTTTAATGATGTACTTGTAGTTCAGAACTCTCTTAATGCCATGCTCAGGGCAGTGTCATATGTAACATACACGTGCCATAATCCCGCCCCTCCAAAGAATGCAACCAGGATGCTCCATCAGGAAAGAGGTCTCTTGTAAAGCTGCTGTCACACCTTATACCTGATTTATACACTAGTCAGCCTTAGACTTTGAGGGCTACTCAAGTGTTTATGGTGAATTACAAAAAAATTTACAGGATCATTATGAGAGAGAAAAAAACAAGCTTTTTCTTCAAAAATCCTGATCATCATAATATAGAAAGACAAGTATGGGTGCTTTATGATCCATTTCAGAGGAAGGTTTCAGCATTGCTGATATTTTAATACAGCTGCATAACAAGAGACAGTCAAAAGAATAAAACTACATGGCTGAGATTCACATATACTCATAAAGCACAGAATTTGGATGCTCAGTGAGCTTCATAGCCTCAGTAATTCTCTCTTTTTGTCATATCAGAAGCCTTAGGCACTCTTGTCCTATGATGGCATCTTGTTAGCAAGCAGCAGACCCCAGCAGAAACAAAGACTTAGGGCAGCTCTGACTAACTGCCCATGAACTCCAGTTTCATTACAATTCTGCCTAACAAGAGACTCAGTTACTAATTTGATTTGTAGAAGAGAAAACCCTGGCAAATTAAAAGCAGCAAACATTCCCAAGTGATTTGCTGCAAAGTAGAATAAATGAATAACTGCTTTAAAGGAATCATATTCCATTAATTTGAAATAACAGCAAAAGTAGTTGGGTTTTTTCCTTGTTTATAGGTGAAATAGGTATAGTTTGAAAACATCCATTATTGGAAGTGTTGGTAATAAAGGTGGTTTATAAAAAATAATTGATTATAGAAGTCCTTGATGCCACTTAAAAGTTGCCATTTAAAGATTAGTATCAGTGTCAAGGTACAAACAAGTCATCATTGTCTTATTCAAATTTGCTTCAGAGCCCAGAAGAGAAATGTATTTGGAAAACAGCAGGAAGATTTTCATGCTTAACATCCTTACCACACAATTAGAAGGTATGAGAAATATTTCTCTCAGATATCTCAGAGTCTAGTGAAATAATTGCTCTAACAACCAGATTCAAGATTGAAAAACCTGGTCATACTCAGAGTATATTTTGCCATTGTTTTCCCCATAAGAGTTCTACAAGACATTGTAATAAGGGTTAACTGCAATAGAAAACTGGAACAAATGGGTCTATTCTAGGTTTTGACATATAGAAGGATTTGAGAATCCAAGGTGCCTTGACCTATTTTGCAGGGTCAGAGCTAAGGGAAAGATTCTCAATAATTCTTGAAATAGCAACATTCTCTTCAAATATAAAAAATACAAAAAAAGGAGGACTTCCAGTTATAATGCTAGATAGAATGAAACATTTCTCTTAGAACCAGCATGCTGTGCTCCACCTCATCATTCGTTCCCCACCATCTTAATGTTTTTCTCTGCCAGCTCCATCGCTCTTTTGTAAGCAAAATAAAACAGATGTGTCAATTTTCACATACAAATCTCTGTATTTGGTGGTCAGCATCATTCACTGTTTTATTTGCCTTTCTTTTCAAAACCTTATTTCCTGTTAAAGCTAAGCTAAAGCTTAAGCTGCAAAATTTATTCCCCTTCTGGTTTTAAAAACAGTTTATTAATCTTTACTCACCTTAGCAGTGTCACTACAGTGTAACATCTAATTTACATTAATAATGCCAATTACTTCATTTGGTTCCTGTTGTGGATCTGAAAACCAAACACACACCTTTAATCACATCTGATGAGCCCTTTTGGTATTCTGTCCTGCAACAGGAACCAGATGAACTAATTTGGATTATTTGAGCAAGTGGAACATGTAGGTATTTTCTGGACAAACAGCCAATTGTACTTAACTGTTCCTCACAGTCAGTAAAAATAACTAAAGTGAATTGTGATTAATATATAATTTCTAACAATTGTGAAAGCAAAACACGAGTTCTCTCCTCAGAGGCTGTTTTGGATCCTAGTACTTGTAAGGTGATAAGAATTACTTTAGGGCCAAGTAACTGTGGAACAGCAGCATTGTTCAGACGTGCATATTTCTATTTACTATGGTCATTGCAACACAAGAATGCAACAGTTAGAGTTCATGATATCCGCTTTTTAAATTTACTTTTCTTCATAATCATTACCCACCAGAGAGGGCTGCTCTAGAAATAATTGAAAAATAGGTTAATTGTGAATTTTGGCTTTGAGATACAATTTGTCCTCACCTTCAGCCTAAAGGAATAGGGATGTTTTAGAAGTACGTGTACTGAAGTGAAAGATCAATCTTAATAGATGAAGTGCGCCTTTTCATAACCATGTGTCATGCTTTTATCCTTTTTATAAACAACTTTCAATACTAGGGTTCATGAAAAAAGCTAATGTGCAGGGCTCTGTGCCAGTCTAAGGGCATAGTTATTAAGATATAATATTAATGGAAATGACCCCTGTCAGTAAGACAGACTAGGCTTGCTTCTGAAGCCTGTCTGGTCTTTGCCAGTTTTATATTTCAGTTGTTCCCCTAGGCCCATCTGTGCACTGGCACATAAAGTTACAGAATTAAAGGAATGTAAATTCCACCAGTAAAAGTATTCCTATAAGTAAAATAAGTTTAAAAGTTCAAACTTGATCAAAATTTGTTGAGCCAATAACTTTTGAATACTAAAGACTTTATTTTCTAAATGTGAGATTGGACTCTGCAAGAATCTTCAGTATTGGACTAATTTGATGTCCTTTTTTGCTGGTGTGGTATCTTCCTTTTACTTCACTTCCCAATGCTCTGGGTAAATCCATCCAGTTTATGAATAAATTCTATTATATTTATTTGCAATTAAGCTTTACTCCTAGGAATAACCGTATCAATCCTGAAATTTAAAGACATGAACCATCATCTGTTAAATTGTTTGCCTTTACACCTACTATTTACAAAATCCTCACTTTTAAGAGCAAATCACAAAGCAGCTTAGGTCAGGTCCACAGTTTTTAAATTAGAACTATTTATCTTGGTCACCCTTTGGATTATTATTTCAGATATATGTAAATTACCAGGTATTTTTTTAAAAATTAGTTGCTGAGAGTGCTTGAAGTTGCTTGGTTTTCCACTGAAAGCAAATAAAGTCATGGTAATTTTAGAGCTTTTCCTTCACACTTGAGGTGGATGGCATAGATACAGGACAAACTGAAACAGCCTTCACAGAATATTACTGTCTATATAAATTTTAGAGTTCCATGTGTGTAAAACAGAAGTAGGGTAACTGGGTGCATTTTACAGTATCTATTTTATCTGTTTCACTCACAAAGAAATGTAATTACCTATCTCTAGGATATTATGAGAAAGGACAAACCCCAAAATACTTTGAGAGAAATACCTTAACATCCTGGGACTAAATTTCTTGGCTTTAATGATAAAGGTGTAGTATCTTGTTTCCTAGGGTTATATAAAATAGTAATATATTCTAAATGTTTAGATACTTTATTATCTACAGAAAATCAATATTTTTTACAAACAGCTCCTGACAGTCATCAATTGTTTGTCCACGTTCTGCTTCAAATCCAGTGAATGTATTTTTAACTAAGATCTTTTGTATCAAACAGTAGGCAGATTAAATGCAATTTATTGAGACTAAGTTTGAGGCAGTTTTCTAAGTCAACTTGCCAGCTGCATCTTTTTGAAAATCTACAGGTAGCTGAAGTGAGAGGCATTTAGAACTTCCAATAAACTTAAATCTAAATGATCAGCAGCATGCCTGGGGCTGTGGTGAAATACTAGGGCAGGTTAACTGCCTCAGAAGCCAATAAAGGCAAGTTTGTTACATGCTACAGCAACTGGCAAGGGAGCACATCCATTCAGCACCTGCTATGGTTCAAGCTGCATTGAGCTTCTTCTGGGCAGCTCATCTGATAGCCCTCAAGGAGAGTTTAAATTTGAGTTAAGTCCAAAGAAAAATCAAACAAATGTTTTGTGCCTTGAAGCACTAGATAGAAAGAAATTTTATATGTTGCATAAAGAAGTAACTAACATAGATTTGTATATGCTTTACATAATTTTAAAGGTTAGTCTTCTAGCTGACAAAGGGAATGCCAGCAAGCCTGGTACCACAGCTTTTTTTCACCACCCTAGCAGTAGATGGAGGCACTTTGGATGCACTGCGATGTGAAGGGTTCTTTCCTGGGAGCATCCTTAGTGGCCTTTGTTCCTAAGAGTCCCAGTCTTAGGAACTGTGGATTTTGGTCTTTAAACATAAATTTATAATAAGAAAAAGTTATGATTATATTTACTGCTGTTATAATTTCCATTTTAAGTTCTTTTCTGCCTTGATTCATCTTATAAATCCTTGGTAAGTCTTCCACACTGTGAAAGATCATCAAAGCATGTGCTTTGAAGTTCAAAATATATTGATGCAGGTGACCCCTATCATAATGGCCTTAAATTGGGACTGGTTATCCCAGCTTCACACCAGATTATCAGCAAAGTATATAATTTCTGCCTTAGGCTTTCTTACCAAGAATTGTCCTTTAATTTTAGAATTATCAGCTCACGACATGGTATTCCAGAGAGAAATGTCATGTTTCAGACACAAGCTGTTTTTTTTAAAAATATTATTTGGGTCCTGCTTTTTTCTACATTCAACAGCACAGATGAAACTGCATTAAAATAACATGGGGCTTTTTCCATTCTAACTGTCAAACTAGAAAGGTTACTGAGGCACTTACAGCAGAAAGGTGTTTCAGGAAAAGAAAATTTCCTTTTTCTATTGAGTTTTCATAGAGGTAACTTTCTCCAAAGTGTTATTAGAGGTGAAGAAATAGGAAGAATTGGAAGGAACTGAAATTCTGGGAAGCAGTTTTCAAGTTAGTGTAGGGAAAGGGTTTTAGAAGCCTCACACAAATTTGGAGTTTCTCTCCAAAGGATATGTCTGCTCTTTCAGATTTGAGAAAACAGAGATATGTCTGAAACCTTGGAATATTAAAAGAAAAAAAAAGTTATTTTCTCAGCACAGAGAAAAGCTATAGATGTTTCATAGAGATATAAAGGGGGAAAGGAATATTCTGAGACTGAGACAATTTAGTCAATAGATTCTCTAAGAGAAATTACAAAGTGATTAACAATATGAAGCAGACCCAGGGCATACAGCCAGGGATTCATCTCCTCTAATAAGTAAGACATGAGAAGGGGCTATTGCAATGATAATATTCAAAGTTTCACTGTATGCAGATATTATTGAAACATTTGGCCTGACCTTTATAGTGACTGGTCCTTCTTTTTTACCAAGATATCCTGTATTGAATGAAAAAATATTCCTGAATAAAGCAAGTCTTCCAGAAAAAGAGCAGGTGGGTCCACCCATCCTATTAATTAAAGCATGGCAATTCTTAATCCCACTCATAGTTAAAAATACATCTTCTCATACAGGTGTCTGTGATTTTTGATTTCCAGTGCCTGTTTCTTAAGCTTGTCCTTTTTAAGTTTCATGGAGTAGTGTTTTGTCCCTGTGAAGATACTTAGGCACTACTTGACTTACCTCTGCTGGTGGTGGGGAGGGAGGCAGATAAGAAAAAAACAGCGATTGCAAGGTCCCTAACTGCAAGGTGTTAGTTTGTCATGTTCACTAGAAAATAAACCTAATTACTCACCAATTTGATGCGGTAACAGTTAAATCTTCTTACTAAGTTTAGTTAAGCCCATCCTACCATGTGTTTTTCACCACACCTTTAAATTCCTTTATCAGATATCTATATTCTGTATATGTTAAATGTCTTTTGATTTATTTTCAGTTTCCTTCTCACTGTTTTCTTATACTTAAGTACTGTCCTCACATTGTGCTGAATCAGGATATGCTTTGGATGTCATTCTTACCTTGGTATTGTTACCAGATGATTTTTGTTGTCCAACAGCCATCTTTTTTCAAAAGAGTTTCCAAATTTCTTACAAAATCTTTTCCTCTAAATATATTCTAGGACTATATTCTTTTTCTTTGTGGAAAAATAGGTGGGCAGCTGCAACACTGCTATTGGTTGGTAGAGTTTGAAACAATATCCACTTCTGTGATTATTAATCTTTAGTGAACATAATGATATCCAAATTAGAATTGCAGTAAAAACAATGTCTTTTGAGCTTGAATGTTACCTTTTTATTTAGCATTGCTATAATTCCCCTGTTTGGCCTCCTATATGCTTTAATCAAACTGGTTTTCCCAAAATCCAATTTTTCTTTATGCGTGTAGAAAAACCAGTTAGGAATTACCTTATCCTGGTAATGTTTTCTTTTAAATAACAGTTTTCAACTATTTTTTCATCATTCTTAATTACCACAGTTTCCTATATATTTAAATTTTTTAAACTCTATATCTTCAGTGATTGATATGCATTGAGGTTTTACATTATGAGTGCTTGACTTAGGTACAAATTTTTCATGTAGGGAGTGATTCCCCTTTTTTTTTCTTTTTTTTAAATACCAACTTCTTTATCTTAGTTAGCAGCATATTGGTGACTTTTTAGAATGAGTCTGACTTTTCTCACAGATTTCAGGCAACTCCTTTGTTATTCTCATGAGTCATAACAATTCTTTTTCCTTAGCAAAACAACTGTCATTAGTTACACAGGCAGTTTTATTTTTATATTCCTGGTCAGCTCAGCTGAACTTGTTTGCAATATGGTGAGTAGATGTTTGTGTGACAGTTGTCATCTCAGCACATTTTTCTCCCTGTTGCTAATACAACAGCCTCCTTGACCTCCAACTCATCTCTGAGACCACTAGTTCATTTTCATCACCAGTGGAAATGCAGCCTGATCTCACTGGCTGGCCTCCTCCCTTACAGGGATGTGGTACACTCTTTTGCAAAACCAGACCTTAACGCTTCGCACCAGCTATGCAAACAGTAGCATGTCTGTAGCACTCACAGTAAATTGTGCTGCAATAAAAACTTTGCTAATACCTTGAAATCTTCTGCTGTTTAAGTGGACTCTGGCAAAAGTATGTCATTAGAGACAGCCTACAACTTTAGAATTTCATGCATTTTAGTGTTGCATTTTTACTTTTGCTCCAGGCAATTAGCACAGTATCTTGCACTTATTCCTGTGAGCCTTCACTCTCACCTGAGCTGTAGTAATGCTTCCAGCTTCTTATCTCCCGTCTCTGAAATACTGCATAAGTAGATATATCTCTTAACTGAAGAGCTTACAAATTAGAAGGGTATATTTTAGTTCAAACAGTACTTCTCAGGATTGATCTTACTTCAGAACTTACTTAACCTCTAACACTAAGACAAATGGAAATTCACTTCCAACTCGCAATGTCTGTTTCAATACATAGTGTTTGAATGAATGTTTCAATGAGTGGAGATGGACTGGGTATGATAGACCAACAGCTATATATGAAAATGTACTCTGTTAGCATTCTGTGTCTGCCTCTGAATAGGAAGTACCCCTTCCAAAATGAGTGAAGGATGTGCATGCCTGTTGCACATGCTACCTAAAACTGGATATTCTCCCTAATTGCTAGTATACTGAATGACTATCACGCATACAAACAAACACAACCCGTTTTCATAGCTCATTTGCTTTTATAAGTATTTTTAAAGGTCACAGCCCTGAAAATTTTATCTCCAGAAAGTTGCAAAAGCGACACACTGTTACTACACTTAAATGAGAAATAAATGTCATTGCTAGAGTGTTAACTACCAGCAAGGACACTGTCAGAGAAACATGGGAAGATACTGTTAATTATTTAAATCAGACAGGCAAAACTTGGGTAATGCCAAAGGAATCTTCTTCAGATATGACTAGGAATTGAAACCTGGGCTCCTCAATTGAGTGTGCTCTTTGCTTGCTTTAGAACAAGAAGTAACCCACTGAAATCAGACCAAAAGTGAGTTCTTCTAGTAAGTTTTCAAAATGAAGGTTCACAATGCCATAAGACTGTACTATCCTCTGCAACAAGCAGCCCTCTCTCTCAAATGCTTTTAATTGTTTTAAGACACTATTCTCCTATGCCTGCAACAAATAAGCTGAACAGTCTGTGACACTCAGTGGTTGATCCAGATTAATAATTTGCCATCTGAAATCTGTTTCCACAAATTCACAAGCAATGTAGTAAACTGGTAGTGCATTTTCTTTTGGGTATCTCCAATGTGACAAGAAGAAATGCATTAACCTATTCTCATTCTAAGAATAATCTATCCTGAACTGGGGAGCATATTCAAGATTCACTCATTACTTTAGTGTTGTTTTTGTTTTTGTTTTTTTTTTTCATTAAAGAACTGTACATTGCTAGTACAAAAATAACCTAGAATTGTTTTAATTTTATGTCATTGTTTTTTGTTCATATTATTTTGTGTAATTATTACACAAAATAATATGAACAAAAAACAATGACATAAAATTAATACAATCATATTATAATGTGTATCTGAATATTAAAGTTTATAATGCTTAAAAAGTAATAATTTCAAAGAATAAAGCAGCTTTAGGTTTGGAAATGAGATCAATGCTTCACTAACAACTGATGTATACAGTTCTTTGTATTTTAAAATATGCTTGTGAACAGGAAAAAATTACCATTTGCTGTATGAATCTAATTTTGGAATGATACTTTAGTAAATGAATGACTTATGCACTTCATCTCAATTAAGATGCTTTATACTGAATGACACTTTTCTTTGGCGAAAGAAAGTATTTACCTGAAATCAAAGATGCTGATTGTCCCCAGGACATTTGATTATAGTCTGAACTCTTTTGAAATGGCTTTGTTTGTATGATTTCCTTTCTGAAATGGAAATTTTCCCCTTGCTGTGACATGATATAATCCACACTCAGCAGCAATGAAACTTGATGACTGGCACACTACAAAAACAAGTAAGCTATTTCAGGTAATGAAACAGACTTCCTGACACACTCCAGTTGCAGTTTAGTTTAAGAAATCACTGTTCTGTAGGGTATGCTGGAACTAAGTTACCTTGTAGGAAGCTAGATGCTCTCATGCATTACGTTTCTGATTCTCTCTCAGCAGTGAGTGTAAAGCTCATGCTTTTGGCTCCACCATGGAGCTACCAATTGTAACTGCAACTGCACTGTTGACACTCATCATACTACTTGAATCCTAAACTTAAATGTCTTTATATTACTATGTCTACCCTACCTATGAGTAATATAACTTCAGAATCACAAGATTTTAAAATAACATGATGTTTTTTCCAGAAATACTTACTAAGAGAAGAAAGGCTGCTAAGCTATCAAAAGTCAAGTTTGCAAATTAATGCATTTTTGAGATATTATTTAGAAATGTAAACATGACCAAAAAAAAGAGAAATCTTTTACATGATCAGTAAAGAAGCTTTTTTAATACATTCCTATTCCTCAAAAAACTCTAACTTTCTCAAATTCTTTCTCAAATTCAAATTCTTCTCAAATTTGAATTTCTCAAATTCATCATCACTTTCATGTTTATGAACTTTTGCTAGTCATAAAAATGTTTTCTTACTGAACTGTCTCAGAATGCATATCAAAACTGCAGAATTGTAGTCTGCTTTGGTGAATCTTTTTGTTATTGTCCATCTTGAAAGCTGTAATATACCATAAATTTCATGTTTCATACTCTGTCATTTCCTAATTAGCCTCAGCTATTAAATTCTACTGCTGTCCTCCACAAAGGGGCTAACTCCTTCCTCCCAAGCCTTTAAGAAAAATACCTCCAAAAATAGCCTTTCATGCATTTTGAAATACAACAAAATGATTGCATATACTGACATGTCGCATATTACTCATCTCCTAGCATTCCCTCAAATGAGGACGTAACACAGTTAACATTGTTAGCCTCACTGTATTTTAGACACAGGTAGCTGAAACAAGAGTTATTAGCTTTAGGACATGCTTTGTGTGTATAGGAAGGATTAATCAGTTGTTCTACCTGATACATATTTGGGTGTGTACTAACCAAGGAGTATTAATAACCAAGCCTGCCTGTGAAAGACCATATTACAAAACAGATTCTGCTCCAAAATATTGGCAACCCATGCATGAGTCACTTTATGAAGTTCAATTTTTCAGAATTTTAAGCATTTTGTGACTAAGCCATATGGATAAAATAAAAGTGTGTAAAATCTAGTTCCACCTTACTTCAGGCATCCTCTTTCTAAAGCAGGCTGAGAGATAATTTTCTGAAACTTACTGTCAAGTAATGTTTTGCTGAACTTCAGTGGAGCTTTGGCCATGCAGAATACCTGACATACCAACCATGAAAAAACACAGTATTTGAGACCTTGTTAGAACAGGAACTATGAGGCGAATTTCCACCAAAAGTAGAATTTTCATGTTTGAATTTATCATGATATACACTGAGGAACTTTGACACTTTTCAGCTCATCAAGAGTGTCCTTCTGTAGTGACACTGACTGAAACTACTCAGGCTGTGGACACAGATTTCTTGCTTCAGAAATAAGCAAACAAACATTTAAAGAGCTATTTTGTCTTCTGATTCTGGACCTTTGATCTGAATCACCTAGAGATGAAATAGTAAACTTGTGGGACTCAGTACATAGTGAGTGACCCAACAGGAAGAAGCAGCACTACTGCTTCCCTGAAAAGGCACTTTGACCCTTGGTTTCAATAGCGTTTCAGCTGGGAAGAAAAGATATTTCTTTCTGTGCTATGAGTGCTTCCCTTTCTTTTCATTTAGCAGCTGATTTGTCAAAGGGACTAAGCATTCAGAACCTTCAATTGTAAACATTTTCAAAAGGATCCCGTTTAGAAATATTAATTCTTAAAAGAACAATTGGAGAACTAGGTAAGAAAGTGCTCCTGGCCCTTGACTAGAAGGGCAATACAGAATTTGGAGGATTTCAGAGAGAGGTAGGAGTAGCATTAGTCAAACAGATGCAACAAGTTTTTTTTTTTAAAAAAGTTGCTTTCCTCTGAGTCTTGATGAAATTTTAGTTTACTAGCCAAAATACAGGATATGAGTGAGCTTAACACACAATAGTGTGTTAAATGACCAACAACAGACTGACCAATGACTGACATAGTGTCGTTGCATTATTAATAACAAAACCTAGGCAAGCTTGGGGTAAGCTTTCCTTTCTTGGAATTTTTTTTCCCATTGTTTTTTGCACTGCCAAACCCCCCCTATTATCAAAGGTGTAGTCTTTCTGAAAATTAGGTAGTATAGATGTGCCTCAATAACTGTATTTATGCAACTGTTTGTTAAAGCTACCAAGAAAATCACTGATAGCAGCAAAAGCATTTTCTCTACATGCTCTCAGTGAGCATCTCCCCAAAACATGCCTCTCTGCTATGATTTTTTATTTTAATACACATTTTCAAGGTGTTCAAAAACTGTACTTAAGTAGCTTAAGTGCAGATGCACCTGCATGGCCAAGAACTATGTATTAAAAGCTGTTGGAGCCCAGACAAAGAAAAATCTTTCTTGTGAAAGCATGGGGTGTTGGTTACAAAGCACACTTGAGTGAAAACAGGTCCCTTGTTGCAGTGGCCTAGGTCAGCAATTACCTGGTAACAGCAATAATCAGGTTCATTGCCCCACACAATGGCAGTTACATCTTCACTCAAAACCAGACATAAGCAGTGCTCAGAAAACTCTTTAAACACTGAGGGATTTCCCCCCCCTCCCGCCCTGTTTTCATCAATAAAATTTGTGCCTCTCTGCAAAGAAGAATATGTGTCATTGTTATTCATGGAAACTGTCAGGCTTTTTAACTCTGCTGAGAAACAAGGAGAGTGAATGACAGATGGGGCCCGCTTTCTTGGCAAGGAAGTTCTCTGCTAGCAGAATGCCATAGTATGAGTCCTAAAAGAGAGAAGAGATGTCAATTTAACTTGTTCTTATACATAAACGTAATCTGAAGAGAAGAAGCCTTTCATTGTGAAGTAGCCTGATTTGTCATATTAACTCCTATGCACATAGGCTGATGCTGTCTTCGGTCTGAGCCTTAGATGCCAAATGGTCTTAAAAAGCTTGCAACATTTATATTAGGTGTAATAACACTAATGCAAGCTGCTTTAGTGCCTTCCCAAAAGCTGGGTAGTATTTAACTCAAGTGTGAAACCCTGAGAAGATGAGCTTGAAGATTTTATAAGGAATTTCTAAAGTCTTACCTATTGCTGAGGTGTTCAAACTGTAGTGACTCTTTATCTTTCTTAGTATGATATGTTTTCCCATGCTTATTATATACTCTTCAGGTCAAAACCATGAATCAGGCCAATACACTCCAATATTGTACATTCACGATGTGCCAAGGTCCTCAATGCAAGGTCATTTAAAGCATGGGAAAGACATAAGTCAAAACCCCTCAACTAAGCATGTGTGTATGGGAACACAAGTAGGCAGGAGAAGGAGGATGATGGCTGACAGGAAAAACTGAAAAAGACTTAATGTTGGGCTAAGCAAAAGTGCTTGTGTACCTTGAAATGGAGTACTTAATGTTGAAAAGGTGTACTTTGTTTAAAAAAAGTCTTAAGATTTTTGCTATTTTGAATTTTAAAAATTCCTTTACAATGTTCATCTTTTAACTTTTTTTTTTTTTCCAGTTTGGTGAGGGTGGGGTTTCTGTTGTTTTGGTTTTTAACCAATCCATTTGCTTCCAAATCAACTCAAATTCAGATTTTTTTTTCCCACTGAGTAGAATCTATAATTACAGCAAAAAGCTTCTTCATATCTGGTTTTCTTTCTCCTCTACTATATATGAAATTGCAGATGCATGTACTTGGAAAAAGTTCTAGAGATTTTGGGATTTACTACTTGACAGACTTCATTAATCACTTTATAAAGAGCTCTTAACATTAGCTATTCTTAAATTTATCATTAACTTCAGGATGAATGTTTTTTGAAAATCCATTTGGCTCTATTCTTAGCTATTTTTTTATCCTTGAACATCTAATGATTGTCTTGATATTGTACTAAAGGACTAAAATTAGCTCCCCAAGGTATGGAGGGTCCTCAGAATCCTCGTTACAAAAAAATCTTTCCTCTAAATAATGAGGTGGGGAATTTTCCAAATTACATTTATTAGGATTGGACGACAACATGGAAAAATGTTTATCTTTCAGAATGTAAGCTTAAAAAAAAAAGTAAGTTTGCCAAGCCACACAAAGAACTACTGGTTTAATACCTTTAGCCGGATTAACCTCTTATTTAGTCCTGATTGCTGTAGCTAAAGTGAAGGAGTTCTTGTTGTCACTTTTAGTATAAAACCTCAAGCCATATGAATGTGTTCAAGAGCTCTAACTCTGAAGTGATAGGACAGGACAAAATGCTTACTGATTCACATTGCAGCGGCAGAGGATGTTATTGGCTTTCCCCATGTACATTTCAGTGTTGTCTAAACACTATCAGCTCTCAAGTACTGTTACTGCAGTTCCAAAAGTTGGTGCTGCTTCTGATCTTCTGGAGTCAAAAATTTTCTTTGCCCTCAGTTTCTTGATAGTTATTAGCTAGTCTTTTATTCAGAGTATGAGGAGAACACTCTCCCAACCAAAAAAAAAAAACCCACAAAAAATTACCCACCCCTCAGATCCTTTAAATTTAGGACCACTTAGACACAGGTAGAATTTTTTTACATCTGATAGTCATTAATACTTCATTTTCTCACCTTTGTGCTGATATGAAACTCACTGAAATTAAACATTTCAGTTCAAAATTTTCTATCAGCATGTGATGAAACTCTTCAGTTAGTTTCACTTTTATTTCCTTCATAATATTCGGTGATGTCTGTATGTCTCCTCTTTGAGCCTTTAATGTATTCTGAGTCCTACTACAGCGGAATATCCTATGAGCCTGAGTGGAGTCTGAGACTGAAAAGACAGCTTGTGATGTCTGAATTGCAATATCTGAAAAAGTCTTCCAGTTCTTATGAAGGCTATTTTGAAATATGAATAACAGCTTCCATGGGAAATACAAACTATATGGTTAGTAAGATTGTAGATCAACCTGACAGCAGCTATTGGTTATAAAGATACTAGTAAGCATTTTTTTTGAGTGGCATTCTTGCCCTTTATGTTTTACCTTGGCTTATCTCTGCTCTTCAGCATTTGCATGTCAAATGTTAATCATAAAAAGCATAAAAAGCTTACTAATATCCCTTACAAAAATACTTTCTAATATAATTATCTTGAGCGTTGTTTCTTTCAGCATTTATTTTCTTGCTTGAATATGGTAGAATCAATATTGCAAATCACATTCACACAGCTCATCAGAAATCACCGGATTTGGTGATTATAATTTTAAATAAAATGAAATTTTCTCCTAAATGATGGAGCACTATGCAGTCATTAGAACACAGGTTATGTAATTGCTGGGTTGCACCCAAAATAAAAGACCATCATCTTGCTTTCTGTGCCATCTATTATGCCTTTCTACAGTACACAATGGAATTCAATGATCTAAAGTTATAGAAATGTGCTGCTTCTTATTTGCTTTATGTTTTCATATACATGTGATAGAACTGGAGCTGTCAGCATTATGATCTTCATTTAAATTCTCTTGACAATTTCTTCATCTACAAATGCAGAAGATATTTATACAGCATTCATTGTCCTAGGTTGCCACAGAAATTGGCAACCATTGGTAAGCTAGGGAAATACTATATGTCATTTTGAAATCGAAGTAGCAAACCAACATTTTAGTGTGCCCACTTCTCAAGCTGTTGAGTTCTGTCTTGAGCTCTGACACAACAGGGAGAGAAAAAGATGCAGGCTATTACAGTGTTTGAGGGAACACGAGGTCTCTGTGCAAACTACTAAAGTGATTTTTTTTCAGACCTCAAAGACATGTAATGTACACCAGGGAATGGCAGGAACATTACAAGGGTTTGGGATATGTGATGCTCAGCAGATTGGGAATGCATGGGGATGACAGAGGTATGAACAACCTGGTGCCATCTCACCCATTCATCCTTTTAAATTTTTAACTGAAATAAATGATTCCCAGCACAGGACAAAGGCTTAGTCCAGCCCAGCATCAGCCCAAAAGAAAACAGAAGGCAAATGAGCAACTAAGAAGTGTGGAGCCCATTCTAGCCCATTCTGCTCTCCTATTTATCAGTGTAGACATCTCTGAAGTTTGTTGGCGATGCCTCTAGTGAAAAATCGGAACTGAAGGTGACATCTGCTAACTATACCTTTTGATATATTCTGCACATTTTACAAGTTTGGTGAGATGAGACTTTCAATCTTGTTAAGGAAGCTTTGCAGAATGTACTGTTTTATTTCCAGTAATATGATGTTATTTTAGATCCAACCTGGATCAGATTGTGTGATAAAAGTATGTAAGCTCTGTGCATTATCAGACAAAGGAGACTCTTGCATGTGGAAACAGTCATGTTGATGTGAGGCTTTACTAGATACTTGGAAAATGTATAGCAAGGTTTCTGAAATGGGACAGCAAGAAGATGGAAAAGGAGGACTGATCTACAGAAATGCAAAGTGCTTTTCCTAACTACCATAGAGCTGAGTTTTTTTCTGTTCTAGCAAAGCTAATGCTTCTGTTTGTTGAAAAAGATGATCTAAAAGAAGATAACTTTTTTCATCCAAATTTCTGCAAATGCCATGTTCCTGTACTATATTTAGGCCCAAATTACTGTGGATTTGTGTGAAAGGAAGAATGAGCAACTATTTTTCCTGACATCAGTGTTTTATGATTACTGAGCTATTTAGAAATATTTAACATTGTACTGATTTTCTCTCTCAAAATAAACTTTTCTGATTACCCTTACATTTCAATGATTTCTTTTGTGCAGTAGTGAATCTGCAGCTTGTGAGGTAACTGGCAAAAAGTCTGATCCATCAGCATTTTTGTTTGCTTTCTTGAGTTTGTAGTGGCACAGCAACAATGAAGAAGCAATCATCCATCATCCAGCTAGTCAAAGAGAACAAAGTTCTGAAAGTGGAAATAATTCATGGTGTTATCATTACTCATTCAAGTTCTATTTGACTTTTCTGGAGTTTTTCTTCTGAATTTTAATAAAACTTTATAATTCTGGAATAGGAGTGATGGTGTTTTCTAAGTGCCAGAGGTTTGGGGGTGGGATGTGGTATGGGACACACAACTTCCCCAACACTATTTTCATATGATTTAGGTTTTTTCATTTTTATAAAACCTTTTTTTTTTTTTTAAGGTAATGGACTTCTAAGAGTACTGTGGCTAGAAAATGTCCACTAAGCTAAAAAGAAGAGGTCTTGAGATTTAAAAATGCTTCAATTTTAATAAATGTTTTTAGTATACTTCTCAGGTAAATTTTCTGGCTCTATGCAATATTAACAAACCTAGTAACTTAAAAAAACAGAAGCCAAATTCCAAAAACATTGGTAAAAGGGACTTCTCTTGAGTTTTCCCTGGGAACTGAATTTATTGATTTCCTACATGCGTAGGTGGGCTCCCAGCTTTCCCTTTCAGCTGAATTTCTCAGTTAACTTTGAGAACAAGAGTTTGATTGCAAGAAAACCCCCAAAAAATGAGATTTACAAGACATATTCCCACAGAAGCAGTACAAATATGTGGTGATGACTTTGAAACTTGATGACAAAACTGGAGACAAAGGAGGACCAAATGATTTAGCAAGTCAATTTAAAAAGTGTTATATATATAGTTATTTATATCCAGAGTTTGCATATAAGCATTTCATTTTTTGAGGTGAATATAATGAAACGTTTCTCTGCAGAAGGTATTGAAAATAAAGGTTCTCTGTGGGAGCTTGGAGGATCTTGAATTTTTAACTTTTGTAAAAGAGTACTTTTTGTTTCACATCAAATTTCCATATCCACCATGCTACCAGCATCATGCCTTTCTCTTGAGGTTTAAGCGATCTTAAGACAAATGACAGAGGATGTGAGGTGCTTTGAGAGACCCTAGGATGTCTGAGGATGAAAACCAGGTGTGATAAAGCATGTCAGTCCGTCCCCTAAAAACCAGAATCATCAATTGTCTGAAACTCTCTTTTGGATCAGGGTTGTACCAGCAAAAGGACAGATCTTTTTGCCCTTCTTCCTGCCTTTGAGAGTGGTTTGCAATGCTCTCTCCCACTAAGCAGATTGAAACATGGAACAGACCTGGTTATTTTACATCCTGTGTTACCCAGAGGTAAATACTATAATCAAAGCAAACTCCCATTCCATTACCTTTATACGCTCTTTTATACGGTAATATTACAGATGGTTAACCATAATTTTACTAGATTGATCCTCTGCTTAGAGCACATCAACCTCTGATGTTTGTAACAGTGAATGTGAAGGTGGGTACTTTGTCTTTCATGTGAGGGCAGAGTTTTCTACTGCAATAAATGCACTGAATAGTGGATTTCCTGCATGAGAAGAATTGATTAGCCATGACCTCAGGTCCCTTTTCAGTAATTCTATACATAAAGCCACAATCTCAGAAAATTTACCTTGGAGGACTTCAGCTTCTCGGTTGGAAATGCATGGCTGAACAGCTTCTCGTGGCCATCTTGCTTCATAGATCTTATCCCTGCTAGGGTGTTTGACACTCTTCTGTCCTAGGTCATATCAGAAATCTTAGTGGAAGTTTTGTCTTAGGAGAACATGGAAGAGTGGAAATGAAAATATGTCCCTAATACATTAAATTGTGGTGCCAACATGCAAATGGTTTCAGGATGCTGCTCTTTCATTATCTATCATTTATGGCTTAAGATTTCAAACATCAAATACCTGAAGGTTTGAACATATTCGCACTGAAGAAATTGTATATTCTGTAGCTCCACTGCAAGTTCTTCTAGGGCAAGTATAACTAGCATAAGTTATTGCTGCATGTCTCATATATTTGCAGCTTTTAACTCACAAAACAGTGATGTTTTCCTTTTCTTTCCTTTAAACTAGCTTAGTGATTTAAAAATTCAGCACTACCTAATAGGGCTAAGTGGCTTAAGACTTTGTGAAAAAAAAAAAAAAAAAAAAAAAAAAAAAAAAAAAAAAAAAAAAAAAAATAAAAATAAAACNTCTGAAAAACATGCTTTTAATTCTTTACAAAGCAGACATGAATTTGCCAGTTGTGGCCTAAGACCCTTACTACAAAATTGTTCTCAGGATCCAGGAAATTAAATTGAATTTCATCTCTTGAGAGTCAATGTCTGCATTCACTTCAACCTCCAGAGGCAGACATAACTGGCAAGCTGTGGAATTCCAGCTGCAACATCTCCTAAATCTTTCCTGCCAGTAGTCCTACTTTTTCTACACAATTATTATATGATCTCATAGCAATCATTTCTATACTTAGGATGGTTTTAGCTATTATGCTTTTTGCACTGAGTGGAAGAACATCAGGGCTGAATGTCTTCAGACAAAAAGGCAGCTGAATCAAAATTTCCAATATGCTCGGTAAGTTTCCTAACTCTGGATGATGAACTAAAAAAGTGGAATTTCTGACAAGATCAATGCCCTTTGGTTTTCTGAGTACTTTAATCTTTGGATGGATTCATCTGTCGAATATAAACCAAATTTTTTAAAATTCAGTTGAACTGAATAACTTCTTGGTAAGCTGCAACAATATAAAAGTGTAAATGCTTGCATAGACTTTTTGGTGATCCTCTGTGACATCCTTATAGTCTGGCAGGGGTGAGAAGGTACCAATGAAATACATCCTTTAGCACCAAGACAGTAGAACAAGTCTTGCACATGACAATCTTCTAAGCAAGATTAGTTTACTTAGGTATTTCAAATTGTCTGGAAACTACAGAGAGAGTAAAGTATCACTGGCATTCTCTTAAATGTAGGAACATACATTTTGCAGAGCTCTGTGAGGAACTGAAGTTCTTGCTAACCATCTGGATTGCAGAACTGAACAAATTTATTACATTTGTACATGACAATGGAAGATAGGCTTAAATTCAAAGTGTTTTTGATAAACTGGAAAAGTATTTTGGAAAAAAAGAAAGTTATATTCAATAGAGACAGTACAAAATGGAAAATATTCAGCCATAGAAATAAGAACAATGGATTGGTGATCTTGAGAGAAACAAAACCAACCAGAGCTTAAATTTTATCACTAAGTTATACTCCTGTGACAACCAAAGCTTGCATTCCATACGGAAGCACAGAAAAAGAGTACACGCTGTGATGTGTGCATAATTATCCTCTTTTTCTTATAAACAATTACAAGATCCCTAGTAGCTTATTAGCTCCAGCTTTGGACTTCAAATAAGATATAAATCAGTTAAAGACAGTCCTGATGAAAGCAGGATACATCAGCTTTTGAGATATCCTGGAGGCCTAAAGAACAGTTTCTGGAAGTGGGCTTTACCTGTGTAAAGACTGAGGGGGATACTCTGCTTCCTGTCCCTTGGGTGGCTAATGTAATACCCTGAAATCACAGCAAGGGAGGTTCAGGATGTACATTAAGGAACAGTTTGCAATGGCAAGTCAAAACAGATTGCCTGAGGAGGCTGAAGTGGTGCTATCGCAGGACGACTTCAAAATGGGTTGGACAAACACTTGTCAAGAACGACACACACGTGTAGCTGACTGTGCCTTGGGTCAGAGCCACGGAGGAGCTGACCTTGCAAGCTGCCTTCCAGTCCCGTGTAAAGAGCATTATGCTGTTTCCTCCCATCCCACCTTTACTGTTTAGAGTTTTCCTGTTCTGCCTTCAAGCTTCCCTTACCTCCAGCTACTCTCCTAAAAATAACCTTTCTACTGCCTCTCTTACTATATTATGCATATGTAGGAAATGCTTCCTGGACAAGACAGTTCTGTGGATGGACAAGACTGATCTCATCCATGGAAAACGACAGGACGACTTCTCACCATTCGTAGCTATGTACCGTGGTTACAGAAAGAAAATTCTTACTGCAGGATTATGACCTAGACATTCAGAAATATCTTAGCCACCAACAGGAACAGGGACTGTAGCTGAAGTGACAGCTTTCTATATGCAGGGCAGAAAGAAAGGAAGTCAAAGGTAGCTTTATTTTTCAGTATTCGTTCTGGACACGTCAACGTTATGAATCATATACACATTTTCCCACTGTTTGATGTGACAAAGCTGAAAGCGCAGTAGGTCCTACCAAGCTTAGTGTCCTCCTGTTTTGCTGAGAGGAGTTAGTTTGGGAAGACAAGGTAATTACACTGTGTAGTCAGAACGAGCAGCTGAACTCAGACCAGAAGCCCAAGCGGGTCCGACTAAAACACGCTGAGTACAAATCGACATCGCTTCGAACATCTCCTTCCCTCGGTGCCGCTACTGAAGTGGGGAGTGACCTCAGCCCCCCGCGGTTCGGGGAAGGCTGGAGATGCTCAGGCTGTGGCCGGGCGGGCTCCGGAAAGGCGGCGCTGCGAGGGGAGTCCGGGGAGACCCCGGCAGGTGAGCGCCCCAGCACCGCCTGGCGCAGCGGGCCGGGCCCCGGGCAGGGAGCCGCCCGCGGGCTCTCCGCGCGGTTCCCCCCGCATTTCACGTAGCGCCGAGGAGGACGGACCGGAACGGGAATTGCAAGCCCCGTCCCCGATGCGCGGCGGCAGCAGAACCAGCAGCAGCAGCAGCATCGCCCGGCTCCGGCCCGCGGGCCCCGCACCGGGCTGTCGCTCACCGCCTCACCCGCCGAGGGGAACGGCGCGGAGCCGGCGGAAAGCGCACATGGGGCGGCCGGGATGAGGAGGCGCGGTGGGGCGGGCCCGACACCGCCCGTCCCCGGCCCGGCCGGCGCACGTGGAGGCGGGGGGCGCGGGCCGCCCCTCCCTGCCCGCCTCCCCGGCGCGGAGGGGC